>DF240724.1:0-69401 GCA_000507305.1 Breviolum minutum Mf 1.05b.01
ACACTTCCCTTTACAATTCACCACCATTTGGGGTGACCAACCGGCGGTTTTGGTCGCTATAACTAGTGCCCATCACCCGACGTCACAAGTGACGGGGGTGCTTTTTGGACTCTTCACCCCCTCACTTCACTTGGGTGTAAAATATAAAATTGTTGGAAGATATGTGCCTCCGCCTAAAGCAATTCTTTCAAGGGAAGTCCACAAAAACCCGGGCATTTTTCTTTTCTCCAAAAAAATTATCCTTGTCCACTCTGGGCATATTGTTCTTTCTCAAAAAAAATATTCAAGTAAAAATTGTGACTTCAGGATATTCTTGAGGCGATGTTCCTTACAAAGAAAATTAACAGCATGTTGGGGCTCAGGTGACATCAAAATCATTGAAGTCCAGGCCCCCAAAAGAAACAAAATCCAAACATAAGAAAAATCTTCAAAAACATCTGATTTCCCCAACTTCGGAATTTCTCCCAAAAAAAAACCAGGCTTCCAACCAACAACAACATCCGGCGGCTGAGAAAAACAACCCGGGACCCGCCTGTTTACATGCATACATGGCGGAGTTACAGGTCGCCACATCCACGACCTGCCGTCTTTCTGTAGCTTCCTGTGGCAGTTCCGGAAATGGTTTGGGGAGGATCTCCCCCTGAAACAGATGGGTCCCTTCGTAGGGTAATTACCTCCCTGAAACTAACATATCTGTTGATGGTTCAGAAATACCAAACAACCACCGTTTGGATGTATAAAACCTTGTAAATAATGGGATAAACTACCTATCAACTGGTGCAGGATTTCTTCCAACCGTAGCACCTGAAAATAGACCCCTTGAGATTCGGAGATTCCTATTGGTTTCACCAAAATTTTCAGGGGCGAAAATGTTAGTTTCAGGGAGTGTATACCTTATAACTCCCATAGGCATAGGATCCATGGGACGATTTTGGTATATTTTACATTTTTTTCGGTTGATTTTTATGGTACATGTAAGTAAATATACCATTCGACCATGGATCCTATGTATGGGACTTATAACTCCACTGAAAAAACCTGTTTGTAACCCTGGAATAGTAAGGCCATTTATAGAGATTATAAGTCCATTTGATACACCCCGGAAATTTAACATAGCCCCTAAAATAGGCAATCCCAAAAGAAACTCATCTTCCAACCATCATTTTTCAAGGGCTATGGTAAAATTTCGGGGGTGTAACTAGTAACGGCATCTTGTTGAGGGGTCAATCTTGTTGATGTGAAACAACTAGATTTTTTTCCACAGAGAGAAGTTTTTCGCAAAGCCTGATACTCAAAAACTACCAGTAGGTCAGGGGCTTTGAAGTTTTTGAATGATAAATGTTGAGGAAAATTTTGAACAACAAGATTTTGGTTTTTTTTCTCCAAATTTAGGGAATCCACCCCAGAAAATCCGGTCAAAAAATGTGGACCATTTTAGGAAAAAAAAACAGCTAAATCTGAGAGCTCTGAAGGGTCAACATACCCGGTAGCCAGTGGAAGGCGCAAGGCAAAGCAAAACTAACCTCCCGGAACTAACATACTGTTGATGATTCAGAATTCCGGCGTTCACCACCTGGGATGTATAAGACCCTGTAAATAAATGGGACTTCAACTACCAACCTCAACTGGTCCGGGATTTCTGAACCATCTGACAGTATCTCCTCCCAGTCAGCACTCTTTTTGAGTCGATGATTTTTCCGAATTTCTCTTGGGATGCGTGATCATTCCCATTACCTGGAGGGTAAGCTTCTCACCAAAGTTTCACAAAATACACAACTGAAAATTTCAAAGGGATACCTTCATATGTGCCACGGTCAAAAGTCACTTTTGTTGGGAATGGTCATCCAACCCTTAATAGGAAATCTTTAAATCTGTATGATGGGTATACAAAAAATCCCTATACTATTGGCTTGATGAGTTTATCCCCTATTATTTGGATATGAAAATAATGGGAGTTGATGGACCCGATCGCACATATTTGAGTCCGGAACTGCTTTTTCCAGAGCCTCATTTTCGGTGCCAACATATATAGAAAGTATAGATTCTATATAAACCTCCCCAGAACCAACTCACCCATTGAAAATGATTAATGTTATTGAGCTAACACGCAAGGAGGGGGGAGGGTGTAAATCTTATGTATATATCTGTCCATTCATGTCAAGTGTCCCTAAATTGATGTAAATCATTGAAGCATTCCATGCATTCAACTCGTGTGTTTTGAACAAGGATCTTTAAGTGTTTTTTGTTGCGTGCCATTAATCGACTGACAAGTCATTTGGAAGGAAAGTGGTAGATGGATCCATGTTGCCTTACAAAAAGTCCTTCTTATTTGCCTACATCACCGTATCTCTAAGAATTTCTACACCATTCAACGTGAATTTCTAGCAAACACTTGGGATGAATGCGTTTGAACATCGGGGACTTGCGGGGTGAACCAGAACCTTCACTCAACTCAACGGCTAACTGAAAACTCACTTTCCGAAGCTTTTCTGCTTGGTGGTTTCAACCTCAAAATGGTAGAGATGAACATTAAAAACAAAATAATTAAAACCACCACCTAGTTTTATTTTGTGCCTTAGAAATTCATAGAAAAAGTATCTGGAAGATCCATATCCAACCACAAAATCTGGACAATTTTTGCAAGACAAATACTTCCCTAATACTTCCCTAAACCTGGAAAAATGAAGATCCACCATGTTCAATAGGAAATGTATCTGGGAAATTTAAAAAATCCTAAAATTGAATTATATAACCGGACTTTTTTTTCTTGGGGGGTGGCGGGGTCGTGCACAGTACCATCACCACCAAAAAACCGGTGAAACTGCTGAACCAAGACAACTCATGCGCCTTAAAAGACAAAAACATAGGATCCATGTTTGTATGGCATATTTACCTGCATGACTGGTTGATTTTTATGGTTTTCATGTAGGTAACCATACCATCCATGGGACTGGTATATTCACCTACATGAAAACCATGAAAATCAATCAGTCATGTAGGTAAATATACCATAAATCTAGGTAAATATATACCATACGTAGAGCACCGTGGGGTCTTTCTAAATATACCTTTCCTCCCATGAAATCCTATATGAGAAAACACGAAAACACCCGTCCGACCTCGAAAAGGAGAAGAGCCAGTGACCATTGCCTCAGGGTCTCGGACACGGCAGGTGATTCTTCCAAGTCACCGTGGAGACCCTAGTTGGAGGGGACACAAAAAAAACACTAGAAAAGGGACACCAAAACACAAAAAACATCCCATTAAAAGGGTCACGTTTCGCAGAATTGCTGGTAAATGTTTTTATGCCTAAAGTGGGGTCACCCATCTTGAATTGATCACTTTTGAAGAGTATTTGTATATACCTGGACCCTACTTTATTTTTGATTGATTCACACATGGGTTGAAAATGGTTGGAACATAAAAATCCTGACCAAATAGTGGTTTACAGTGGATTCCATGAAAGTTATCTTTTTTAGGTCCCTTAGTAAAATGAATAGATTTCCCTCCCTTAAACTAACAGCAGGCACTTGAAAATAGCCACTCCAAAAAGACCTTTCATCGAACCCAACCATCAGTTTTCCCCCAGGTAAGGGTTTTCACATTAAAAGATAAAAATAAAACCACCACCGATAGTCATGGTTGAGTATAATCCCCAAAAATAACTGGCTAGTTTTCCATCCCTAAAAAAAGACTCTAGTAATTGTTTATTATACCCCTTGAAACCACCACCTACTTGGAGGATCATGCCAGTTAGTAAGTTGTTAGGATCACCCCCATTTATAAGCCATTTATAAGCCCATTTGGAAGGGGACCCATATCCGATCCTTAGGGGACTTACGATCACCATGGTTCTTAACAACTTACGAGTCCTGGGATGATCTTCCAAGTAGCTCAAGGATCTCAGCTTTCAAAAATCCAAGGATCTCAGCTTTGGAACATGTACTCACTGCATTGCCGATGAGCTCTGGCCATGACCTTGAGGTTTTGTAGGGGGGTTGATGTGTGGGTCGGAGGATTATCCTAGGACGTAGCGACGTAGGCAGTAACCCCCCATTCAATATAAGCAATGTTAGGGAATTTGGATCGGGAATCACAACCCCAGTTTTTCCAGGACTTACTTACTAGAATAACCATAGTTGCCAACTACTTTGACAACGGGATGATCCCTCCAAGTTGGGAAACATTCGACCTTTTCCCTGGGTCAATCAGGAAACCCCAGAACCTATAGATGTTTGAACCCCCCAAAAGATCTCGTGAGACTCGGCTTTGGTCGGGCTTCCTTGAAAACATCATCTGAAAACCAGGTATGACTGGAGGATTTTGGATGTCTAGGGAATAGAAAAGAAATGCGGAGAAGGGTTCGAGCTATGTGCATCTTGTCGTTTCAATGGATCTGGCAGGTCCTTTTGGCATCCTTTTCCAACAATTCCGAAACCAAACATGGCTTTTCAACACGGATCAAATTGAAGATGTATATTGTATCATACCCTCCCAAGAACTGACATAGAACAAAAAAACACGGTTCATTGGAAGACTACCTTACTTTTGGTTTTAACCAACAAAAAAACATGTGCAAGTTTGAAAGGAAGGGTAATCTCTAGTCATAATGAGGGACCTTAGAATTCAACAAAACCATGTAATCCATCGTAAACCACTTTTTAGGGAGTATATATTGTTTGCTGCTATTCCCATAGGATCCATGTATGGTATATATACCTACATGTGGTTGATTTTTTGTGGTAAATGTAGGTAAATATACCAGTCCCATGGATCCTATGGGTATTGTAATAAGCAAAGGACTTTCCCCCGCGGCAATTTTTTTTCGTGAGTACCAAGTTTTCATAACAACATCATAACAACCAACTGAAGCCAACAGAGACAAAGCCCACCATTCAGAAACAATCCGGAAAAGAATAACACAAAAGCTCAGGTAGTTTTTTCAGGTGTTTGTTTTTGGTGAAATTCTATGGGAAATGCCACTAAAGATTTACATGTTCTTAAAAAATAAAACGCCCGCAACCGTTGCTTTGTTCACGAAACAAAGTGGCTCCGTTTCCAACAAGGAGAGTGCTCGTGGCCAGTTGGCTTCGGGACTCCTATGACGTCGTTAAACATGGCGAAGGCTTCAGAATTTCTTAAGTGAAAAGACGTAAATTGTGAGGTGATTTTTGTTTCCATTCCACCATACATGTAGAGTCTACATCTAGGTAAATATGGGCCATTCTTGTGATGAATGTGGGTAAATACACTATACATGGATTGTCGGTATAGGAACTAAATTATACCAACAACATCCAACAACAGTTTACGCAGTTGGATACAACCACCCAGCTTCTGAATCATGCTCTGACAGCCAAAATTACTGTACTGTATGTTGACGCTTTGCATGTGAATCAGTGTAAGTGAATATCCATTCGATCTGTCCATGTACACATAGACTTGGATGTAAAACATCCGACATAGATATCATATCAGTTTCGAGAACCATATCATGACCCTGTGGCCTGTCAAATTACCAATGACAATGAAGCTGCGGTGGGCCGCTTAAAAAACAAAACAACGCATCGACAGCTTTGCTTATTCCAGTTGGGCCACGAAAATATCTCTCTTACTGTCCAAGACTCCATTATACTAGTTGATTTAATAGGGATTGTTACAATGGTTTATTACAATCCCTATATACCAAACCAGGGAAGTATAATCTCCTACATACCCTAAACAACCAGGTGTTTTCTTCATTGCTCCAGTGACCAGGAAGCTTGAGCCAACCGTTAAACACCCGTCGATGTTTTTCCACAAAGTGGAAACCAAAAAAACACTTATTAGTACTTGGAGGATCATCCCAGTTAGTAAGTGGTTAGTAATCCCTATTTATAAGCCATTTAGGTGATTTGGAAGGGGAATAACCTCAGTTAGGGGACTTACGATCACCATGGTTATTAACCACGTATCCGAGTCCTGGGATGATCCTCCAAGTAGGGAACCCAAAGCCTCCACTTGGGGTTTGTAACTTATATCCCCAGCGAAATCCGTTGTTTTTTTGTTCAGGCCATCTACAGGGGGGTACCAATATATGACTCCATTTATAATGAGGATGTGACATGAAGGCCGCCACGTTCTCCCACCTGCCGCTGTTAAATTGCTCCTGGAACCGAAGTGAAGCCCTAAATCATGAAATCGAGGATCAAAATCAGCAGTTGTTAAGGCTTCCAATCCTCAAGGCACGGAATTTGCAGACACCCTTTTTTGGGATTCCGTGAATCTCCCGGCCCCTACCAGTTAGAAGTAGGGTGAAATAACTCCGCTTCCTTGTAGGGGTTATAACCCCAGTTACCCATTTACAAGAAAATTTATAGGGGTCATAACTCCATTTATAACTAGGAGGGTCCCACCTTGCATGGGATACAAACCCCGATTATGTGGGTAGACTGGGATAGTCGTGGATTTCCATGGACATGATCCGATGATTTTTGTGATGATTTGCAAGTTTGGTGCCATGGAGGTATCCTAAGTATCCTGACCCCTCCAAACTGGCTATTTTGAGCCCCTTCTATACAGGTTCAAACCCTTCCATTGGAGGGTCCAATGATCCTTAGGGTATATGAATTTTGATGTGTTTTTTTGATATAATGATGGTAACTTAGTAGGTACAAATAATATACAATTTCCAATGGATCCTATGGGATTCGATAGATCTGATGATTTAGGAGTGCTTCTTTTTTGTAAGTTTTATGACTTGTCTATTGTTTTGATACGGAAACTACGATACCTTCCGCGTTACAGGGGGGATACTGATATATGTAGATAAATCTTGTGTGTGTGTATATATATATATATACCAGCACCACCTAAGATGTGCCAATATGACCCTAAGGGGTGGTTAATGGGCACCCCTTACCATTCATTTAGCACCCCTTAGGCGTTCCAGGTACATTGTACTGGATTAGTGAGGCTATAAGCCAATTTATTGCATTTAAAAAACAAGTCGACCGATTTTTGCGATTGAGATATATTTACACAAGTCGACACATGTAACCAACCTAGGTTTCCCTGAAATAAGGGGATTTCGCTTACTAAACCACCATTTGGGGTGAGGTCGTGTGAGGTCGCTACAATATGACCAGACATAATGATATTATATCATCCAAGGCCAATGCTTGGGCTTCTACTGTAAGTCGACTTCAAATTCCTCCACCAATAAAGAACGTCTCATTTCACGGTATTTTCGATAAATGTCCCCCTTTATAAACACAACATCACAAAAAAAGGTTAGGAAACAAACCACTAGATCATTTAAACTTAAAGGCCATTTCTCACAAGAAACAACATTTTGGTACATGACTTTTAGCAAAGTTTGAACCAATTGTGAGAAAGTAAAAACCTACATGGTGGTATCAACCCATCTGGAAAATAGCAGTCAAATTGGATCATTTCCCCAATTTTTGGGATGAACATCCCATAAACATTTGAAACCACGATCCCCCAAAATCGAACACCTTCCCCAAGGTCTCTATCAATTCACCCTTCCTTCGATGCCTAAAAATTAGCTCATTTTGGTACATGACTTTTAGCAAAGGCTTGAATAAACATTGAGCAACAAAAAGGAACTAACATAACTAACCCATACTAACCCCAACTCCACCTCTCATTTCATCCCAGTATCCCAGCATCACCCAGGAAGCATCGAATATGCAAATGGCCGCGGGTGGAAACCAGGGTGAAAAAATTGGATACCAAAAATCATGGGAATCTAAGGGGCCCACCCCTACAATGTCACGTTTTTTTATCCCAGGAAATTCGCCAAATATAAAAAAATACCAAGGATATCAATACAGTATGCGGAAAAAACACTGCCAAATTGTGGTTGTGGTTGTTCATATTTACTACCAACCAATGCTCTCAGAGTTTTTTTTCGGCATTTTTGGGCATCTAAATTGCTCACTTCAAGAGATAGCTGAAGCCAAACGTTTTCCAGAAACAGCTTCATGGGCTCAAGCCATTAAGATTTGAGATTCTTCCATGTTTCGGGAAAAGTTCTAACAAATATTCCTATCTTTACAGGGTGATCTTATACGATTTGTTTGATGGTAATGTTCATCCGATAGTGAAGACGTGTCAAGAAAAAAATCACCTTACTTCAACAAACTCACTGGATTTTTTGATTTTGGAAACTGAAACATCCCCGAAACGTCTAGCCATCACAGTTCGAACGCAACAAAATCATGTCCCGCTGGTCTTGTTTCTCTTTGAAAGGAAGTGACAGGTTTTTCTGCTTTGGTTTCCTTAAGAAACTGCAAGGAAAAAACAGAGAAAGCTGTTCCTCTATTGAAATGTTTATGGCATGCCGACGTCGAAGCTTCGGTTTATCACGGGTCATCTTAGCTTCAGAACCATCTAAATGACCTCAAATTCTAGCTTTCAAATTCATGAATCATGTCATGCTTTGAAGATATCTTAATCGATTAAATTGTCTTCAGACTTTCTAACCTTAAAATACCTTTTCTTTCTTGGAAGGAAACCCAATACAAAACACATAAAAGAAAACAAACACAAAACTCATCCCATCTCATCCCACACCCTGTGGTTCGAGGTTCACCCACCGTCACCGAGCACCCCTGAGGGTTGGGTTGGAAGGATTTTTCGTACCAAGATAGGTGCCCAGTTCGGCACCATCTCTGATGCAAACCAACTCGGCTGAACAAAGACCTGCTGACACGCGGAAGGCGGCAAGGGGCCTTTTGTAGGCGTTTCTGAAAACATTCCGGGGAGATCCGGAGATCCATATGCACTTGGGGGTATCCCTGGCCCACTAACAGTGGAGTTTGTGAAGGTTTATAGGGGGGCCTTCATAAAAAGGAGCAAATTATTATTTCACTGGCATCGTGGGTGGGGGATACCCCCAACATATGCCATATTGGGATCCTAAATTTCCCATGACGGATCCATGGGAAGAAAGGTCTATTTACCTGCATTTTCATGGGTGATTTTTATGGGAAAAATTACGAGGTAAATGTTCACCTTTCAACCCATGGATCGATCCGTCGTTTTTCAGGTTGTGAAAAAAAATCTCCACCAACTTGGCCAAACCCTGGAAAATCAATAGAATCAATCCAAGAGGATCCATAGGACGAGTTTGGTATATTTACCCACATGTTGTTTCCTACTGTTGATGGAAGAAACTCCAAACAACCACCGTTTGGATGTATAAAAGCTTGTAAATAATGGGATAAACTACCAACCTCAACTGGTGCAGGATTTCTTCCATCGCCCGTATGACTGATTCATGGCAAGAAAAGTATATATATTTACCTACATATACCTACATGAATGGTTGATGTTTGGTGGTATATGTATATATATCTAAGTAAATGTACGGGCAAAACGTGTGCGTTGCCCGCAGCCCCGGGGGAGGGGAACATTCAACGGGAAGCTAAAAAACGTGGCAGGTGTGGGGATTTTGGGCATTGGGGAAGTTGAGCTCTTGTTCATGCTTGGGAGTTGGGTCCTTGACCTAACTCCCTCTCAAACCCGAAACCCTAAACCCTAAACATAAACCCTAAAACTTGACATGTTGAATCCTGGGTATGGATTTATCAATAAATACAATCTCTCTCTATATATGTATATATAAATATATATATATACATATACATGTTTTCCCTATAGATATCTGCAATTCTTGGTGGTTTCATTTGCGTTTTTTTTCAAGCCAGTGAAAGTTCAGAACATGTTTTTGTCATCCTCAAAATGCTCCAAGATTGAAGGGAAGGGAGCACCAGGTCACCAGGAGACAAGATTTTCACTCCGGAAAACTCACCGAACGTTGGTGGTTGATTTCAACCAATCCGAAAAATATGAGTCAAATTGGGTTCATCTTCCCCACATAGTAGGGGTGAACATGAAAAATATATATAAAATATTTGAGTTGCCAACACCTAGCTAACATGCCTGGCTGGAAAATCCACCATTTGAGTCGATGCATTTCCCTGTTCATCATGTTTCCATGGATTCCATGTTTTTTTTGTTTCTGCGTACATTTTTTTCCATAATCAACGGCTGGACACTTTCAAAAAAAAACACTTGAAGACTTGAAGCCCGGAAGCTCCAAAAAAAACATCAATCTTTAGGATGACTCTCCATCTGTTGGAATTGGATGTTTATTGGACCTATGGAAAATGAAAAATAAATCAAATTTCAACCAACCGCCTCCAAAGCAACAACTTCACCCTTGAAAACTAACATGTCCCCTAAAAAGGGACTATTTCAGTAGGCAATACATCTTCCAACCATTGATTTTCAGGGACATGTTGGTTTTCAGGGGAGTACTGTAGATTTGCTCTAGGAAGATGAAAAAAAGTGAGAAAATGCTCCAAAGCGTCCAAATTAATATAAAAATCATACGCCATGGTAGAAAATTCTTTCACGTCATTCCCGCGGTAAAACAAATCCAAGACATCCAAGACAGCAATGGCCAATCCATAAAAACCACTCCACAACTCACATCAACAAATGAAAGAGCCCACCGCGAAGCATCCAAGCACATAAAAGGTTGCCTCAATTGAAGGAAAAACTGCACGAAGTTGAAAAACGCAGCGGAAAATTCCACACAACTTCCCAATGTCATGGGTCATTTCAGAGTGACTGTTCCCTACATTTCTATAGGGTAGTTTGAAATCACAACGCACCCCGACCCCCCAAAAAACAACCAACCAATTCAACCGTTGAGGCCTCCTGAAATATTCTCACGAAAGGTCCAGTTCTCTCAGCCCATTCTCGATTTTTGAAATGTCCGAAACTCCTGGTTGGATGACCCAAATGTCACATGGTTCCCGGAGCTGCAAAAGTAGAAAAGGCACATCTCCCGACTGCAGTCTTTGAAAAAACGCCATGTACCGAATTTCATTGCGGGGCTACATTTCATGTAAGGCCATGTATTTCAAGACCCCGGGCCCCCGGGCCCCTTTTTGGAGGCTCCAAAAGAGAAAGCTGATCAATTCCTAAAAACAACCTATTGCTGACTGTTAACCTTGCGCTTCTTGGGATTTAAATCTGAAGATTTGAACCCACCATTTTCACACAACCGAGACACCACATGGCTTAAGACTTGCGGCGATGTACAAGGCTGTCTTCGAAGCCTGGGGCCGGGAATCTCAAGCGATTCCCCGGTACGATATCTGAACGAATCTCTAAGGTACCCTGGTTTCACCCAAGGAAATAGCCCGTTATCGTGGGTCGGATGGGGCCCCAGGACGGACGGATACGTGGAAAAAAAAATAACCATGGTTAATTAGTATAGTAAGTCCCCATTTGTAGGGATATATGAAGCTTCCAAATGGGCTTTTTGTGGCTTATAAAATGGGGGGTGATCCTAACCACTTACTAATAACTAGGATGATCCTCCAAGTACTTCATACGCCACCCAGGCTGTCTGTGGGACCCGGTGGCATGATGTGTCCTCCTAATGCCGTAACGCCGGCATTCCCCTAAGGTTGGGGACGGAGACACGGGCGAAAATTCCCATGATATCATGATGCTTGTGGATATACAAATCTAGTTGGTGGTTTCAACCCATCTGAAGAATATTATATACTCAAATTGGATCGTTTCCTAGAAATTGGTACATCACAGCTATACATACAGCTACACCCCTGAAAATGAACGAATGTCCCTTTGAACAGGTGCGATTTCGAAAAAAAAATGGCGTGTCTTCCAAGTATTTGTTTTTTCACGGGCGACCTGTTAGTTTTTCAGGGGAGTACCTTTCCAGAAATGAATATATTGAAGGCTTTTTAATGAGCGATTCTTGTTCAGTATTACCAAATTGGAGAATATTTACTAGCATTCCACACTGTTGATTGCAGTCCAACACTTCTACATAAGGGATGCGATGAGGGATAAAAGACTGCCGCGAGCTGAATAAACCGGAATCGGACCACATTTCTGAAGCTGGGGGTATTAGAAGATGTCAATCAATAAACTATAGAAATACAAACAAATACTAGATTCATCTAGATTCTATAGTTACAAGCCTCCAAGTGTTGTATCTAAATGCTAACATGTCATAGAAACACATCTAGGCCACAAAAAATGCCCGATACCAATGCTGGAGTCGACGAACGGCTGGTACACCACCTACAGCCATCACCCATTTAGTAGAAAGGAAAATGATCTGAACCAAACCTCCAGGGAATTCTGGAACCCATCCGAAAATCTTCAGGGGTGTATTACCTCAGTAGTCATAAATCCCATTCCCAACCACCGTTTGGATGTATAAAACCTGGTTTAAAATAATGGGATATCACCCCTGACCTTAGTATCCTTAGTTCATCTGTGGCATTGGGAGGGGGGTTTTTAACGCCAAGCAGCTTTCCCACCAATTGATTCTTCTTGTATATCGGCATGCCCGGAGCGCTACAAGTTGCACACGGAGGGAAAAGATCCAGGAAGTTTCGTTGGTTTTTTTGTTGCACGTTTTGTTTTTGCTGAGAGATTCTGATTCACTTCCAGCAAACAGATTTTTGAAGTAGAGTTAATATGCAACCTCATATTATGAAACCATGCTTAGTAAAAATTGTTTGGCAATCAAGTTGATCCTTATAGTTTTAGATGTTTTTTAGTGTAACATGCTCCATGTATCCTATTGTTCCAGACTGAAAGTGTCCCTTTTTGCCTCGGGCACTCGTTTTTATTGGCCTGCGGATGCTTCATGAGTTATGACATCTAGGTAAATACACCAGTCCAACATGGATTCTTTGGGTGTGGAAGACGCTTCCTTCTCCACATCAAGTTTCTTCAGAAGTGAAACAACATCTCTGGGAACTCAAAACTCATAACCCTGCACTGGGATCATCATATTACCAACCCAAACAACGCAGGTTTAAGATCTTTTAAGGGCAAATCATTCAAACTTACCATGCATTTGCATCAAGTTTGATCCCCCCAGTAGGGATATGTTGTTAATATTTGTGAGAAGAAACCAGTCTCTCTTGTGTTGAGTCTTGATATATTTGAGGTCATCTATCAAAAGATGCCACGGTATTCGCGGGCAAAGACAAGGTACATTTCAGAAGCAAAGTCCTTCAAAGTTCTGGCAGTTTTGGCCGCTGAGAGTCTAACTTCTATTGATTCTTCCGATTCATAGGGAGTATACAAACACTGAGGGAAAGTCTACTTCAGCAGTAGTGTCTGCAATCCGAAAAGCAACATACATCAACATGAACCATCACACATCGGAGGTAATTTGTCTGGCCTCTTTGTCACACATTCCTCATAATGAAAATGGTGGTACCCTTAAAAAGGTACCCTAGCTGTTTAAGCCCTCCCTTAAAAAAAGGGGCCCTTGGAACCCAATAAATATCCTCCTGCTATTTTTGGTCATGGGGGATGATTCATTTTTTTTCGGGGCTGTAGATTTTCCCAAGGGTTTGAACTTTTTTCCCAGCATTTTCCCCTATGAATTCCAAGCTTCGAGGGGCAGGCCTGGATCACGGGGGGACCCATATAGGAATCCATGGGACGAACGGTATATTTGCCTACATTTACCATCAAAAACCAACCATTCATGTAGGTAAATCTACCAAAATCGTCCCATGGATGGTATGGGCTTGGTTCATAATTACAATCAATTGGCACCTGGCACCTTTTTGTGTAACTAGGTTGAAAATACATGTTAGTTGGTCATATTTATGACCTACACTTCCTCAAACCAACGGGAAACAAGCCTGTTCTTTTGTTGCCCAACTTTTCAAGGGCGAGCTGTAAACTTCGGGAGTGTAATTATATGCAATATGATAAGGATAGGATCTTTCACCCATGGGGAACTTTACTCACAGAAGTCTGAGTCCCTACTGTACAAGAACTGTAACGAAAATATTGACCGCCACGTTTCGTTAATCATTGTGTATGTTACATGTAGGTATAATATTCCTTACATGTATATACTATAGGTGTTGGTTTCTCGCCAGGCTTTGAAACATAACATATCTTTAAAATAGGCGAAACCTCCATCTTCCCCAGGTATCCGGGTGAAAATTCTTGAAAAAAAGCTCGGAACCACCTATTAATATATTATACTATAGTTTATATATATATATATACTCTTACTAAAACCACGCCAGCAAAAAGAAAACAACAGAACAATTTTGAAAAACAACATCCCATAGAATTCATAAAACTAGTATATTTACCTACATTTTCGTGGTTGATTTTTGATGGAAAAATGTCAGGTAAATATTTCCCAAAACCACATGGATTCCTCACCCCCCATGGGTTCCCCAAACTGGCTGGTGGACCTTGGTATTTGGGTTTCGGTAGAGGCGAAGGTCGACCAAAGATCTATACCAGGTGATTCAAGCCAATGATCTTTTTATCCCCGATCGTTGACGGTCACGATTCGCCTTTGAGTTCGGGTCACGTGAACTCACCATCCCAAAAAATTGTCACCAGTAGAATTGCCAGGTATACCCTAGAAAAATGAACGGCGTTTGAACACTAGTTGGTGGTTTTTGCAACCCTTAGAAAACTATCAGTCAAAAATTAGGAATCTGAAACTTCCCCAAGGGGTGACAATTAAAAAAAATACTTGAAACAACCCAGAACACAATAAGGGAGGTTCGGTTCAATTGACTTTCCATGATTTTCCAATGGGGTGAAGTGTTTGGTGAACCACGTTAATTTCCCATAAAAATTCCTGGGGGTGTATACCCTGCCGCCACCTCCAGGGAAGTACAGACATTTTTTGAAGGGAGAATATGACAACACCCTCCCTGAAACAGAGAGTTGACCCCTGAAAATTGACGGCAAAGGAAGATGAATACTTTCCGAATTGGGGCAAGGGGGGCCTATTAAATGGAGTGTAGACAGTTATTATAGGGCTCACAGCCCCGAGATTTTAAGGCAATGGTATTTTTGTTGTGTTGGGGTGGGGCATGAATGCATTCGGGGGAGGAATTGTTCTCCTGATGTCCTTAAAATCTTGAAGAAAATGGGGCATGCATGCATTTGGAGGAATTATAGAATATCATATAAAATATGTGTATATATGTATACATAAATTAAAAAATATATACATATCATATATCACATATCACTGAAATTTGCAGGTGAATAAGACTTTTGCCAGCTTTCTGGTAATTATTCTCTTTTAACATGCTGCGAGATGTACATCATCTCCCATTCATCTCCCTCTCTCAATCAATTAGACTAGTATTATTAGTGACTAGTGCAATACCACCCACGGAGGGTCGTAGAATAGTAGTTGAACTAAATGCAATACTGCCCGCAGTTGAAATAGATTCAACGACTGATACTCACTGTAAATTGACTGTTGGTACCTGAGATATCATCTAAAAATGAACCCATGATGGAGGAAATACACAAACAATTACAAGAAAAATGACAATTTTACTGCCACTTAATATCAACAGTGTATAATTTCACCTGATCTCTAACGACTTTATGATGCAAATACACTTAAGGTTGCCACATTCTACAACATACAATGCAGGCATAAATGATTCCAAACAATAATTCAAATATAAAAAGAGTTTGCCAATGCCTGGAAAACAAGTTGCTGTTAATTTCCATCAACTTTACCCCTGAAACCAGCCACAGTTGCCTAAAATTATGGTACTTTCCTATGTTTTCCAGGTGTCTATCAATTTTTGCTGTTCTGCCCATGGGGACACCTGAGAATTTCTTCCTCAAAAAGTGTGTTTTTCACCTGCTTCACCTGCTCCATGACCACCTCGGGTCCCCCCGACTGCGTTCACCACCTTTATACGGCAAGGGAAATATCAACAATTCTCAACTAGTTGGTGGTTTCAACCCAACCCAGTTGAAAAATATTAGTTAAATTTGGAATCTTCCCCAAGTAGGGGTGAAAATAAAACATATTCGAAACCACCACCTAGCCAAGTCGTATTGAAGGAACCAACCAAATTCAAATGAATAACTGGCTGCTTCTCCTGAAATCATGGTCCAAACAATGACACCAACCCAAACAATGAACGATTTTGCTTGTTGGGCAATCACTGAAAAAAAACATAAGATACCATTTGCATCAAGTATATGATTCCCTGCCATACTGTTGATGGAAGAAATCCTGCACCACCTGGGATGTACAAAACCTTGTAAATAATGGGATAAACTACCTATCAACTGGTGCAGGATTTCTTCCATCAACCGTATGGGTCATCTTAATGAATGAAAATCCAGGGTCATGGAAGCCCAAAGCTTAAACCTGCAAGCAGGTCCAAGTGCGGTCGTCGTTTCGTCGTTCGTCAAACAAAGCAACGCAACCTGAAATCGACACTGCAAGGGGTCATTACATTACCAACCCAAACAATGCAATGTTATAAGGGAACCCCCCCCTAGATTTGTATTGTTTGATTCCCCAAAAAAATGGTGGCATGTGATGACCCTGGGAACAGCATGCAGTCGGTGAAATTTCCAAATCCTCGAAGCATCCCATCAAAGGCAACTAACACTAACACCGGTCAATAGATGTTGCGGAAAGATCCGGGGACCTGGAGGATCATCCCAGGACTTGTAAGCGGATGTTGGTGGCTGAACCAACCCATCTGAAAAATATGCGATAGTCAAAATGGGAATCTTCCCCCAATTTTGGGGGCGAATATAACATATATTTGAAACCACCAACCAGTAAGTAGCTAGCAACCATGATTAATAAGTCCACTAACTGGGGTTACTCCCTTTCCAAATTCCAAGTGTTTTTTTTTAATGGGGGTGATCCGATCACCACGTGATCCAATCACCACTTGCGTCCGTCCTGGGATGATCCTCCAAGCAAATTGCAGTATTGTCCCAAACCTGAATTAAACATATAGTATTCTTGGAAGGCATTTTGCGAGGATTTCCCTCTTAAAAACCTACCGCCAGAAGAATCTGTTCTTTTAGCGAGTTGGTCGCATCATCGGCTGAATCCTTTACTGACATTTGTCACAAACAGAGTTCAACAGAGCAAGCATTACGGGAGAAAAAACGTGTTTTTTTTCTGGCCTCGGAAGACAACTCGCAATTCCTTCAAGGCCACCATGTCCACCCATCCCGGAAAAAACTGCCAAAAAAAAAACCTCCCGGTTTTTTCGGTGCCTCCAGTTGCCTCGATGGCAGTAGTCTCATAGGCCTGAAGTCAGTGATTGGACCATGGAAACCCCACCTTTTCTTCAAGGGATTGTTTTTTTGTTGCCCCTCGGGATTTCTTAGGGGCAAAGGGAAGCCTTCAAAACCTTGATGGTTTTTTGAAAGTGGTCCATTTGGGCAGGTGACCGAGTACTTGCCTGGGTTGGTGGTTTCAACCCAACCCAGTTGAAAAATATTAGTCAAATTGGGAATCTTCCCCAAATAGGGGTGAACATAAAAAATATTTGAAACCACCAGCTAGTTACTAACCGTTACTAACCACCGAAGTGTGGAGAAACCTTTGAGGCTATGATCATATCGACACTAAACCTCCAGTTGAAGAAAACGAAAAAAACAACTCTTAGATACTTTCCATGGGAAATCCTGTTTTGTTTTTACATAGGGAATCCTTGTAATGGTTGATGAAATAATCGCTACATATCTCGGTACCTGGTAAGCCAAGTGACTGATATAGAAGGTCACTAGTGATAGTGGTACTTCTCGCTTTTATCTTGATTCAAGTGATGACTTTCGCTTTTTTTGTATATCGATAAATTTTGACCACATCATCTCCCGTGGCTTTTTTCCTCACCAAGCTGACATCAAAGCAATCTTGTATCTCTCTATCACCTTCGCCGCCATGGTTCTTGATGAAACAACCCGTGAAAAGGCGCACAATCTCCCAACAAAGTCTTCATCAAGTTGTGTTGCAAAAGCAATTGGGTTTAAGGATTTGCACCCTTTTTGCCGATCACAAACCAGCTTGTACTCGATTTCCCCAACCATGTGACTTTTAGGCTGCAGCTTGAATCGGCACAACTTCCTGGAAAATGCATGTCTAGCAGCCTTCTGAAAACAATCCAGCAAACTATCAAGCGAAAGAATGGCTACAGTATTTATATATACCATTGGGAACCCAGAAAGCTTCATTTTTAGGAGTTTATTATAATCTCCCACTAAACCTGGGTTTTTGCATTGCTCAGTTGACTTTGATTTTTTTTTCCGAACACCAGTCGGGTCCGGGCTCTAAGGATCAACAAAAATCACTTGGATTTGTTCAAAAAAACACATGTCGACTTACAAAAGGGTCCAAGGAAAAATCACGGAAAAACCCCAAAGAAACTAGTTGGTGGTTGAACCAACCCGTTTGAACAACATTAGTCAATTTGGATCATTTCTCCAGGGTTCGGGGTGAAAATAAAAAATGTTTGAACCCACCAACCAGGAAACTAACATGTCACCTAAAAAAGGGGCCATGTCAAGTTCGGAAAGGGCTGATTGTCTTCCAACCAATATTTTTTCTAGGGGACATGTGACATGTTTTTTGTGGAGTTTTTAAGCAAATTCAGGTTCGATTGGTGATGTGGATAAAGTCTCTCACATAGATTTAAGTGATTATGGATTACTCAACAACTTGCCCATCAATATGCACCAATTCCATTGAACAATGAGCATATTAGTAGAACAGGTGGAGGTTTTTTGGTGCCAACACCTTACAAAATGGGGCAAATGATCACTTAAAATTACAATTTTACATTTAGAAGCATCAAGTCAACACATCCGCCTAGAATATATAGATTGGATCTACCCCCCCACCTAACAATAGCAAAGAAAGGCTTAGTTCGGGATTCCCTGATCCTAAAGAATGTTTCATAATCCTTCTGGTCACGATTGCATCCTGGGTAGGGTACAGAAGATCCAATACATGGGTGTTTCCAAAAATAGGGGTACCCCCAAATCATCCATTTTAATAGGGTTTTCACTTATAAACCATCCATTTTGGGATACCCCTATTTTTGGAAACACCCATTTCCCATCATCTCAAAACCAAAAAAGGCTTGAGGGACTCAGAACAAGTTCAACACTGAGTCATCGGACCGCCTGGGCACCACCTGCCGAAAGGAATGCCAAGAAAGAACCAGTTACTTTCTCCCAAAAGACTAACAGGGCTGGCTGGAAAATTCTATGTTCAATAGGAAATACATCCTCAAATGGTAAGCTTTTGGACTACACCTTTTTTCAGCAAGGATGGAACATCACCATTGGGTTTTTCTCAGGTTCTTTTTAGGTCAATGGGAGCTTGAAAGGACAAAAGACTTTGACTGTGACTTTGACTAATCAGGTCTGAAAATTAGATGTAATGAGAAATCAGTTTTGTTATAGCCATAGGATCTATGTTCAATTTGAGGAGGGTCCCAACTAAACAAAGGGTAGGATTTTGGCACCTTGCCCCAGTGGACATCACACAACCAGCCTCCAGCCCACTCATCCATATCTTCACGCCTGGTCATACAGAGGTCATTCTATTGCCAACCCAAACCATGCATGATTTTGCTGCGCAAATCACTCAAAAGTTACCATTTGCATACTTTGATCACCCAAAGATGGGTCATTGAATCTGGCAAAAATGATGATATTTCACCAGAACCTGGATTTTCTTGAAGTAAGGTGATTTCCCTTCCTTAGCTACCTTTTTGGGGTGAGGTCGTGTGACATCGCTATAATTTGACGAGACTGAATGATCCCTGTCATGTTTGACTTTTCAACATTTGCTCCAGAAAGGTCTATTCGGGGGGTAGTTTACTTTATCCCTTTTGGTTGTTGTTTCCACCTTTTTGAAAAAATATGCGCAGTGGTCAAATTGAGGACTCCCAAAGTTTAGGGAGCTATTTTTTTCTAAAAAATCTTTGGAATGCCACCTACTACTTGGAGGATCATCCCAGTTATAAGTAGTTAGCAACTATGGTTAGTAATGTTAGTAAGTCCCCTAACAGGGGTTGTTCCCCTTCGAAATGGCCTTTTCACGGCTTATAAACGGGTGTTATTACGGTAACCATTACTAAATCGGATGATCCTCCAACCCTTGGACCCCAAAACCATGAAAAATGAAGGTTTTAAACCCCCAATATATGGGTTATAACACCTAAAAAATGATGGTTTTGGGTCCCATGGAAGCAGGTGATCTAAAATCTAAAAAATGCTCGTTTCCCAACAATCTTCCCTGCGTCTGAAAGGAAACTACCTCCAACCTATTGAATGTTTTCTATTGCTGGGCTAACACCGACACCCGAAAAAAAAAAAAACGTGTTCAAACACCAATCATTAAACAAGAGTCGTTTGAGTTCCATATATGATACATCTACACATATTAAATATATAATATAATAGTATAGTACATGAAATCAACTAGATATCACCCTAGTCATCATACTTCTCCAGGCTGTTCATATCTGTTCATCCTTTCATATCTGATCCCTGAAATCATCCAAATATTTGCGACCTGGAAATTCCAGTGAAAACACCACGCAGCCCGCAAGGTTTTGAACACATTCGCAAGGCTTCAAAGCGCATCCTTTTTGGTTTCCGAAAAAAAATCAATCCAACTCTCGCTTGGCTCAGCCTGTAGTTTCTGGTGCTACAAAGACAAAAACAAACAACTCATTGTTTCTGTAGTATTTCGGGGGAAATCTCATCACTTAGGGGTGTATATATGTCAGTTTTCAAGAAATGAAGGAACAAATTCCAAAGATTCCAAATTTATCACTTGATGCTCTGAAAGAAAAAACATCCACCCCAAACAAAAGGGTAGCAGCTGAGCACTTTTCCTTGATGGGTTAGCCACTTTGGGCCCCCGCGGTTTTCTCGCATCCCAGGGTCCTACAGCGTACCGGCCGACGCCTTGCTTGCGCCTGGGATGCGCAACTTCGCATCGTAACCTCCAGAGATCGCCAAGATCGGTAACTCACAAACACCCCAACCAGAACAAAACAAAAAAATCGAACCATGCCGAAAAATTTGGCGGCTTTTTATGTTATTAAGTGGTGAACCTCTGGTATATACGGTGGTTTTCTTTAGCGCCTCAAATAAGGCTAAGCTGATTTCCTGGGAAAGAGAAAGTGGCGTGAGATCTGATGTGAAAACTGCCTTGAACTTGCGGTTAATAATGTTTGTTGCAAGAGAAAAACTCGCCCTCGACATCCAAATACGTTGTGATTAGGTGTTTGAACCCCCAAACATCTTCTAAGAAGGCTTTTGGGGGTTCTAACCAACGATCCTCACAAGGTACAGTTTTTGGAGGACTTTGGATGTCTCGGGTTAGGTCCCAAAAAAAAAACTGACAAAAAAGTGGAGAACTTCACAGTGAATTACATGTCAAAAAACCCGATCATCTGGCCAAATTAAATCATATGTCACATATGTCCCCAACCAGGTGATTCAAGCTGTGACCTTTTTATCCCCTAGTTAGAGGTCACATGACCTTTGAAGGGGTCACGTAACCATCCCAAAATGGTAGGCAGGAAATCCTTCCGAGAAGCGATGACTGCAATTTTTTGCGGGGGCAAGTTAGTCGTGTGACGAGGACCAGTGACCAGACTCCACATAAACTCAAGGGTGACTTCTTCGGATGTAGATGGACTTCAAATAGGAAATGGTTTGGTAACCCTAACTATACCCCTGTCTATGTTCAGCTTAGCTTCTTTTTAGAATTCGTTCCTACCCAAAGTCAACAACGCCCCCAAAACGCAGTCCACAACAACTCGAAAACACCAAGTCACGGGGTTGGAACCAAGCAAAGTGTGTTTGCGGCGCGTCCTTCCTGAAGAAGTATTCACCCATGAAGTCCAACTCATTTACAGCCACGTCCTGGTTTTGTTTTCGCCAAAAAAAAAACGTGTTGAAGTCAATTGCTTTTTTGGATCCACATAAAAACACCAGCTACAAATCCTCTAGGTTTTGCAAAATCATTGGTTGATTTATTGGAAAATCCCCATTTCAGATATAAGATTTAATTAGTCAAATTGGAAGGTGAGATTTGAGAAGTAAGATAGGAATGAAGATCCCTCACAATAGAAGGGGTCCCTGGACTTTTTCCGAAACAAACATACTGAAAATGTTCAAGTTCAAAGGGATCTTACACCCTGAAAAAACACACGGCTGGCCGGAACCCAAAAATTGGTGGCTTGGAAGATGATTGTTTTTATCAATTGAGTGATTCGTATCAGCCCCTTCCAAGGGGTGCCAATTAAACCCTAAGGGATGGTGAATTGACACCCTTTAGGAACCATTTGGCACCCAAACTGGAAGGTTCAGGTAGGTTCCATGTTAATTTTCGGGGTGTAGAGAACTCCAGGAACAACATACTGTTGATGGACGAAATCCTGCACCACCTGGGATGGTTAAAACCCTATGAATAATGGGATAATCATCATCCTTGGTGGTGCAGGATTTTGTCCATCAACAGTATGACTGCAGAATCTTCAGATTTCCCATAGTCCGAGATCTTTGAAGGTGTATATCCCAGGTCCTCAGTCCTAGGTAGGATAAAACATCACAATGTTAACAAAGGAGGCAGATTTCGAACCAGTTGAACGGCTTATAAATCTTAAATAGGACATCATGCAGCAAGTAAGGGTGAAAATAGTCTACCAAGCTTTGCTAGAAAAAAACAACACATCTATACAAATCAATTCATTTTCAATGGGTCAGACTTATTTCCGCAAATTTCCATTGAAAATCTAAGGGTAAGGGGTAGCCCTCCCCCTTTACAATGCCACCCCTCCACATCCCTCAAGAAAGATTGTAAGACCCTGATTAAACGGATGAAATATAACCCGCCGTGATCCCTGCCCATTGGATCCATGGTACCAGCACCTTCCAAGGGGTGCCAATTAAACCCTAAGGAACATGTGGAATTGACACCCTGTAGAGGAACCATTTGGCACCCAAACTGGAAGGTACAGGTATATTTGCTATACCTACATTTGGCTGATTTGTATGGTAAATTACTAGGTAAATATTCCATACATGGATCCTATGGGCTTAAATAAGGGCCTTATTCTAATCTCATGCAAATTTGCTCCTGTACCTCTTCATCCCGTGGCACCAGTTCACGGCGATCTTTGAGAGCATAGTATCCTTAGATTAGGTAATAGCCATAATTAGTCTTTTTCAATCAGGATACCCTTGGAAATATCTTCCTAAACCAAACTTCAATGAATCTAACTCATGTTACCAAATCTCCATGAAGTCCGAACATTTTGATCAGAAAGTCTGACATCCAACAAATGAAAATGCCGCGAAATTCCCGTCATGCTGCTGGACATCCATTTCACAGACATGAGCTAGACGAAACAGGTAAACATGTATTTCTATGTCGCTCAGCTTTATCTTCCAAACATGTACATGTGAGCCGAAGTCGATTGTTCACTCGATTTGGATCTGTGTCATTTTTCAGACTCTTCTGCACAAACCATCCAGCCATACCTCCTGACGTAGGTTTATTTTTTGGTGTGTGTTTGGGGACTCAAAAATAAATATTGAAGCCCACAACTAGTTGTTGGTTTCAACTTTCAACCCATCTGAAAAATATTAGTCAAATTGGATGATTTCCCCAAGTAGGGATGAAAATAAAAAATCTTTGAAACCACCACCTAGATAAATATTGAAGCCCAAAAAACAATGGCTGGATGTAGGTAGAATTAAAGAAACCCACTGACTCTCCTCTTTGCAAACTTCTGGCATCTCAAAACAGTCGATTTTGATCGATTTTTTACATTAAATCAAAGCTGATTCTTTGGTGATCTTCTAAATATTCTACCAAAAAATGATGTCATACTTCACCAACCTGAGAAAAGAGTCTAGATTTGAGAGTTTTCTTGATCAACTACCTTTTCCCCCAAAGAAAAATCCAGGTTTCTTTGCCTTTTGGTTCTTCAAAAATATCGAAAAATGACATCTGGTCCTTCCCAGAACCCCAACTGTTAGGTCCGCATTCCCCCCAACCCAAGGTGCTGGACATGCGGATGTATTCGATGCGTTGCTTACGATGACGGATCTTATTCCAATGCCAATGTGGTACCTGAACCACCTGGTTTCGGTGTCTGCGAGATGTTGGGGTTGGTGGATGAATCATCCCTAGGCATCCCGGATGGGCGAACTGGATATACACTCCCAGGCTTCAACAAAACCCTCACATGAGCACAGCCCTAGTTGATGATGTGGAACTGGTTGGTTGGCTGGTTGGTTGGTTGAAGGGATCCCCAAGCCCCAAGCAATCGAATGTCATCCTGGTGACTGGGATAACAGCGGGGGATGTAGGAAAAGCATCCCAAGTAATTACAGGAAGCAATTGAAATATATCAGGCAAATTGGATTTTCTTCCAAGCTTTGGGGAATAATAAATCAAAGATCTACAGGAAATAACCTTTTGAAACCATCGCCTTGAAGTTATATAATTCCAAGTTTTCCAAATCATGCCGTCCTGGTCACCAAGAAACCCCACCGATTCCCTCCCATTGTCCACCAGGTCGTCCGGTAACCCTTCATCCCAAGTGACGCGATAGCCCATGGCTTTGACAATCCGTTCTTGGAGACACATGGAGGCAATTTTCTCCGTGGAAGAGGCGTAAAAACGATCAAAATGATTACCTGAGCAGTGTTCGAAGCAACAAAAACTGTAGTTTTTTTGGTGGCTCAAGGTAGTAATTAACTCAACTTGCTTTCCTGCTACAAAAACAAAACAAGGCTATGAGTTCGTGGAATGTATGTATTAATACTTCGTGCCGCGAGTCTAATCATTTATTTGTTATTCAAAAAATGCCTGGAACCGTTGTATGAATATATACATGCATATTGTCCAGCTCTGAATCATTCATGTCAAGCACTGGAATGTTCTCTCTCCCGCTGTGGCAAGTGAAGATTTTACAAGTACATTCTATAGGCTTTCCCTCTCCAACTCCCTTGGGGGTGAGACTCACCAACCGTGTGCGAGATAGCTTTTAAGGATCCCCCTAAAAATCATCCGGTCTTCCTGGTGATGAGGTGACTGAAAAGCTTAAACACATGAAAAAACACACACCGATGCTGTGAGTTTAGGCATAAAAAAAAATCAATCCACCCTTTTTTATCTTTTTTTGGAGGGGAACACCGGAAAATCCGTTTCCAACATTTTCTCAAGGACACGAAATCACGACAAATGATGATAACAATACTGAAAAAAAGAGCAAATTTCACACACACACACACACACACACACACACACGCACACTTTCATCACAAACCTCATATAAAAACATAAAAACCACAAAAAATGCAAATACAGTAGTGTGAATTGAACACAGTGCTCAGTGCCCAAGTGACACTCATATACCACCTTCCGATCACGTTCCACGATGTCAAAGGTGAATGGGCCACGATCGGCATTGGTCATGTGGCCAATCTTCAGTTTTGTCAGTACATGACTTAGCTTTCCTTAGTGAATACCCTCCAGGGAACTAACATATCCCACCTTGGGAAAAGGAAGATATGGAAGATCATCTTCAAAAAGTGATTTTTGTAGGGATATGCTAGTTCCCAGGAGGGTATCCAGGCAATTGTGGAGAAATTCCCATCTTTCGAATGTTATTTTGCTACCTGGAAGTTCCAGCCCTTGCGGTTCGTTCATTTCCATCAACTTTACCCCTAAAAATAGCCACTTTCATTGCCTAAACAATGCACACAGCCAGTGTATGTTTTCCAGGCAGGTTTTAAAAACCGCACCTTTGCAATTAGCTAAAAGCAGCCGGTGACTTCCTTAAACTGTGGTCAAGTGGTCCTTGGGGGAAGTGACACCATGTAAGGGGAGAATTCCAAAAACTGGCCAGTTCGGTTTTGATGAAATTTGTTCAGTTTGCGTCTATCCGACAAGAACTTGGTTGATAAATTCCTTGGAAAAACGCCAACAATTCATAAATCCACTCATCTGCGACAGCTGCATTGTTCAATTGAGCAGCGATCAGTTCACCATAGCTGACTAGCTGAATGGTTGAAAACATGATAACTGATTATATGAGGAATATGTCATATATATATGTAGAATTTGTTATCTCTACTGTAGTATTTCATATATTTCATACCCTATACCATAAATCACCATGCTTTTGGTGACTGCTCACATGATTTTGAGGAACTACCAGGCTTTTGCGCATGCAGCCATTCTTTTTGAAGCACCCCTGGTAACTGTCATGAAATCCCATACTGGATATAGGGATAGTGGACTACTTGTGGTGTTTTGTTTCATAAGATTTCTTCGACAAAAAATTACCAACATTCACACTCATGGAATGTATCATCCTTTGACTTGAAGATTTCACGCATGTTTCGAAGTATCATATACAGCTTGGTTTTCTAGATAGTTTGCTCACATACGCAATCCTTGATTCTCAGAACCATTTCTCAAGATGCATGATGTTCCTCTTGAATGCTTTCATCTTCTACAATGTTCCTCTTGAATGCTAAAAAGGTGATAAATCCCCGCGGTCCCATGTCGTTTTTGTACACTTTAAAAACAACTGACATCAACCATCCATCCACTGGCAGGATGTGTTCTCCACTTTTTTGCAGTATCTTTGTTCTCCAAGTTGCCATAACCAATATCACTTCCCAAGCTTCTCCCAATGTGTGGTTTCAAAAAATCTTCCCAACAATCTTCCTCCCCAAAAATCTCAGCTGATGATTAATTAGGCTTGGTGGTTTGGATTCCTGGAATTCCCGAAAAGGGGGTACCCTTAAAATCCCAAAACCAACGACCTAAACCATCAATTCACCATTATCTAGCTGAGATGTGTTCCGGATTTGTTGTATTGGGGTTTTGCAAAACACTAGTTGAAAAATCAGCATGAAACAAACAACTAGTTGGTGGTTGAACCAACCCAGTTGAAAAATATGCTCGTCAAATTGGATCATTTCCCGAGGTAGAGGTCAACATAACAATATTTGAAAGCACCAACCAGAAAAAAAATCTGCGAAAAATACAAACGCCATGGAACTCACAAAGAGCCGCGATTCTTTGAGCTGTAGGGGTGGTTCCATCCTGATCTGATTCGAGCGTTTGATGAGCTGGCTTGAGTTGGATGTACCCCTATGAAAAGGGGAAATACTCCCGAAGAATCGCTCGAGAACACAATAAATTTCATCTAGTTGGTGGTTTCAACCCCTTTGAAAAATATTAGTCAACAAGGGAATCTTCCCCAGGTAGGGGTGAACATAAAAAATCTTCGAAACCACCAACCAGACAATAAATATCATGATTACACTGTTAGGGGGTACGCCCAACTGTTCCTTGATTCTTGTTGGGGCACTTAAAGTTGAAGCAACAGCAAGGCCTCCCAGGAACGCACGTCAAATTGGCTCATCTTCCCCAAAAATTCGGGTGAAATTGAAAAAAATAAAAACCACCATTGCTAGTGATTCTCTCACCCTCAGTATCCATGTCTGGTATATTTAACCTACATTTAGTTGATTGTTTGGGTAAATGTTGGTAAATATACCATATATATGGACCCTATGATATCCGATGGATTATAGGTTTGTTTCTTTTTAGATTTCTATGATGTGTCCTTTTAACTTTGTCTTTGATACATTGTTCGTTCTTCCAACAACACGATGTTTTTGGTGCGTGTTTTGTTGTTGCAACCCTAAGTAGGGGTTTTGGCTTGGCTATTTCGAGGACCCTACCCCACCCCTTCTATACAGGTTCTTTCACCCTTCCATTGGAGACTTCCCAGCTGATCCTTGGCAAAGGGAAAAAAAAAACGACTCCCTCCTAGACCTCCGATTCCATCTTTGACAGAGCCGCCAGGCCGCTTCAAGTTTCCATCAAAAAATTAAATATGGGACCGAATCCCAACGGACCCCGTTTTTGGAAGTTGCTAGGGCTATTAGATACTCAGGGTTTTTGCGGGGTCCGTGTGGACCGTGGGTCCGTTCGTTGGAAGTTTTTCGAATGGAAAGTTTGAAGCCCAAGTTTCCGATGTGCTTTTCGAAAAAGTTTGAGCACATCATCTGGCAGCTCCTTGTACACCTCTCTGGGTCCAGGTCGAAAAGTTGGGGCCAAAAAGTCGTCATATCCCATGACGGATCCATGGATCAGGATCATGTATGGTCCAATTTACCTACATTTTTTCGTTGATTTTTATGGCAAATGGAGGGAAATATACCAGTCACATGGATCCTATGGGTATGGTGTTTCTAATAAATCTGTTCTGAGAAAACTGAGGGTTATCTCGGAACGTCTCCCAAGAGACAAGTTCCAAAGTCATGAGAAGGATGCCCCGATGCCCCTCAAAATCTATTTTGAACTAACTACCAAGAAATTCCAGAGTCATGCATTTACATCCTACAAAAATATATATAAAATTATGTGCCGAATGTATAGATGATTTAGCTATACATGAAAGTTGAAAAATGCCCACATGAACAGGAACAAGGGGAAAATGGTTTGGTAAATATTCCAACCCCCATGGAGCATCTGGCAAAAAAAAATAGGATTCCCTATGTTGGTTTTAACGCCCCAACATGGACGGTTACCCCCCAGTTCGACATGTCGAAGATGTGTTTCTTAACGTGTGGCAAACTGCCCTTTCAGATTTAATCAGTGAGACAAATTGCCGTTTGCCAAGGTCCAAAGGTGGCAGCAAGTTACATCAAGTTCCACTCCCACAAATTTGAAGCATGTGATACCCCACAAAAGATTAGCCATGTGAACATTTTTTGGAGATACAGATTTCCGAGCCACATTTTGTTGCGGTATCTATGCTAAATTTCCAGGGTGTTAACAAGACCCCTTTCATTTTTCACGCTTTAGTTTTTCCGTTAGCTGGTGAAGTTGTCAAATTGTAACGATCCAAAAAAGGACACTTCTATTATCTTCTATTGACGTTATATTCCAGTGAATTGTGGAGTTGTTGAACGGATCAGTAAATGAATCTGGTAAATGGGAAATATAATTTTGATATATACCAGCACCACCTCAGAGGTGCCAATGTGACCCTAAGGGGTGGTTAATGGGTACCCCTTACCATTCATTTGGCACCGCTTAGGTGTTCCAGGTATATATACTATATTTATAGGAAGAAATAGCAGGGGGAGGAGTTGGGATTGTACTGCTGCAATCCCAAACCATGATTTTTCCTCAATGAAATTGTGGTTTTCGGAAACTTCTATCATCCAGCTTCTTCAAAGTGACCTTTTGATTCCCGAAATGGAGGTCACTTAAGCCCTGAAAAGGCCACTTATGGGTCCAAACGAGGTCACTTTGAAGAACCTGGCCTACATCCTCAACATCATTAATTTTCTTGTATTTTATACCCATTACCATACCCCTAACTCCAAATGAAACCGCTTCCTTTCAACCGCCAGATAAAATGTTGGAAATTCATGTCATTAAAACCAAACGCCCGCAAACCACAGCACTCCACCATCCAAAGTTGCCTGATGGTGTAGATATCTCATGGCACTACGCAAGAGCAAGAGCCGTCGGTGAAGCCCCACACTTAAGGGACGCTGCCTCAAACAGCGACAATTTGGGGAATCTCAAGCATCCATTGGTAAATTGGTGGTTTGGGTTGGTGGTTTGGGTCTAGGGGTGCCTTTAAATAACAATTCCTAACCACCGGGCAAAAACCACCAATAAACCATTAGCTGACCTTTAGAGTGTCTCAAAAAATACCAGTTTCAACAAGACCTTAGAGAAGTGAACCTTCTGTCATGGCTTCTGTCATCTCCACCTGGACCTTTTCAAAAAAAAACATCTACGAGGGAACGGTGGCGCAGAAAGCTGGAGAGCCCCAAAGTTCACAAGTGTCGAAAGTTCACAACTTCTACAGTACTTGAAAAAAAGATGGCATAGTCCCTACATATTCGTTTATAAGGACCCTTTACTAACCAACCTTTTGGATCTGTACCATCTATTTTGACCTTAAGGTAGGCTTTGTTCGCTGAAACTGAAACTACCCCAAAACAGCTCCAGGAACTCTAGCTCAATAGGTGCTGTTGTTCGGTAAGGATGACACCGACCTTATCGGGATCTAAAGTGAATGTATAGGGAACCCCCAAATCGCTATTTGTTGCAGGTCGGCTCGGTCGGCTCGATCTGAACACCGAGCTTCTGTTGATTGAAGCTACGAGTTCCTTCACTCAGCAGATCGACCACCTGACAACGAGGAGCCCCCGCATTCAATGTGGAAAATACGGTGGGTCCAAAAAATGCCATTGAACTTACGCTGCCAATACGGGCCATGAAACACAAGAGCATTTAAGTTTAAACAGTATTTTTTGTGTATTGAATTTGTAATTCCCATACCCATACCATCCATGTATGGTATAAACGAACTCATCTACGTACATTTACCATGAAATCAACCAAATGTAGGAAAATAAATATTTTTTTATATATAAATGTATATTTCTATATACGTATATATTTTGAACGATAAAATGGGCCCTGAGGTCGAGAGCTAAATTAAGTAGGCGAACTTTGCTTGAATCTCCACCTGCGTTCGACTCTTCATGTCTCGCTGTAGTCGTTTCTATGAAATATGCAAACATGCAAGCTTTGGTCTATGAGAGTCGAATTGGTGCCTCCGCAGCCGCTCAATTTTTCACATGCGCTACGCCAGCTGCAATGTGACCAGTTCCCAGCCGTGCTCATCCGCCTTGTGAACCTGACGCGGATAAACAGAAGACAAAAACAACTTGGAAGCTTGGTTCAACTCCGGGCAGGCTAAAGGATTGACCCTCTCTTAAACCTGCCTGTTGACGGCTGTTCCAAGGTTTTTACAAAAGGCGGTGCACTTGTTCTCGCACCGATTGGGCCTGATAGGACGATGGATGTAAAAGGAGGTGAAGAGACTCATCCGAGATTTTTTGTTGGACATTGTATGGTTTGCACCTGATGATGTGAGACCAAGGCCCAGACATCGTCTCTTATGTAGCGGAGGATGTTCTTTTTCACGTCCACGGGTATAGTGGGACCTGGCAAAAGAAGCAAGTTGGATTCTGTGCGTAACATTTGAAAAGTGGAATTCGTTTACAAGCCTTATCATGCCACTGTGCCATTTCCAGGTGGCACACCTGGATGTTGGGAGGCATTGGATGAGCATAGATGGACGTAATCGTTGCTTTTCAGCTACTAAAAAATATAAGGTTCTGGCGAAGAATTCCGGCCATTCGGAACACCGACAGACGCAAGCTGAAAAAAGCACGTTTGATGCACAAATGGCTGCAAGCGAGAGATTTTGATGAATCAAGAATACAAAATGCCACCAAGGATGAAACCAAACATGCGCTTGCTTGTAGTGCCTATACTCATGTTTTGTTTGTTTGTTTGCTGGTTTGTTTGTTTAAATTATGTGGCCTCTAGAGGCCGAGAAATTCGCCAAAAACCGATAGTTGTCAACGAAAAGCACGAGTTTCAGCTGATGCTGAGAACGCAACTGGACATGTTCTCTTACTTCTTTCGGTCTTTTGCCCTAATTCTTTGTGATGTCCATAATTCTGGTCACTACCGAGTGACGTGGGAGCTGGATGAAGCGCCAGTGCCTAAAAAAAAATGTAAAGAAACATGGTGCTGTCAAGCTGCCGAAAATAGATAGTGTCAAGGTAATTTGAGATGTCTATGTGTCTAGATACTTTGTTGGTACATAGTGATTTGTTGACATTTTGCTATTCTATCATCTTGAATATGGATATGAAGATTATTTGATATATATACCGTTATATGGATATATAATTCAAAATAATGTGTAAATATGAATATATACATTTGTCGATATGTTGTTCATGGTTTGCCGGCCATATTGGTGAAATAGTGATACATGAAAACAATGTAAATATGTTGATGTGGAAGTCTGTCTATATGAAAAATACATACTGTATTATCATCATAAACATGTAAACAAATACATATCAATATTGATGTACATTTGAATATATATATATATACCTAGAACCCAAATGTGCTTCCTTTTTAGATTCCTTACCATTGACACGATGGTGATGTTGGAAACAGCATTAATTAGCGAATTTGGAAAACATTCTGATGCCAGAACCGTCCTGGATCATGGGGTGAAGGATCCCTAAATTCGGATACTCCACCCTCACCATATTTTTGTGTACATTGCAGGTGGCAGGGCTGATCAAAATCGTAGAGTAGGATGAGCTTAAGCTATGAGTTTGATTGGGCGAGAAAAGGGACGCTTTGCCTTTTGAAACCTGAAAGGGGGGCCTGAGTGACCGAGTGTTAGCTCTATACCTCTGAAAAACATAAGTCTTAAGCACTTTGGAAAACCATCACTCCGAAATCTAGTCCCAACCCCTTTGAACAATCTCGATGGTTGACACTTGTTGCCCTCACCCGCTTGCTAAGGCCCCTTCCAAAGAGATGAGAAGAACTCTGCCTTAGCAGGCACCGTTTTTGAAGGCTGCAAAGTCAGAAATCTCGGAACAAAAATAGAAAATCCACCTCGCCAATGTTTTCTCTACAAAAAAAATGTTCCCAGATACTTTCTCTAAAGCCACCAGGGTTTCAAGGGGTGGTTTTGGACGGCCTAATCTGGTCCAAGTTATGATTCTTCACCCACTTAGTTCCCAGCATTTTTGTCAGCCCCCAGTCTATATCTACAAAACCCTTCAGTATTCCCATCAATGGCCACTTCTTGAAACCCAGCTTATGAGTTACCTTCCAAGCGCGGAAAACAAACAATTTTTCCTTTGGGCTGGGGGGTGGGTTAAGGTAGGTGTTCTTTAAAATATCAAAAGATTTTCATTTTTAGACCTAAGAAACCTAGATTTAGACAATCCTCTATTAAAAAACAAATCCTAGAAATTCTCAGGTATGGAGATGATAAAGAAATGGTTTGAAGGAGACATACAACTACTAGTGACTTTGAATTCAGATCGGGGAATCATCAAATTTTCCAGATTTCAAAGCTTGAATTCATAATTCCAATCTGTTTTTCCTGCAAAAATCAATGAGATTTTGGGGACCCATATTTTTGACACATCTAACATAATGAATTGCAACAAATCTGTGGAAATCTGTGCAATGGCAATGGGCCCGAAGTAGGGTACCATTTTTCGACTGAACAAAAATGGTCATATTTAGTGTTGGCAGTTCAATTTGGGGGTTCAGTGATTTGGAACCATTTTGAAATATTAGGTTGCTACAAGTGACTTGGATTTATCTGGTTGACTTTTTGGGCATCAAGCCCTTTCAAAAAAACTCTTTGCTCAGGAAACAACCGCCTTGATCAATTGAAAGGGATCTGTCAAAACTTAAACCCGCGAAACTTAACACAGAACCCGAAAACTATGCTTTGGAAAATGAATCTTTTTTCAAAGCTGGCGTTTTTTGGGTATCTATGTTAAATTTGAAAGGATTTTCCCAGATATGTGTTCCACCTGCCCCAATTTCCATGGTGCGTTGGGACCGCACTGGTCGTAGGTGCCTTGAAGGTGTGCATCCCAGCCTTCGCTGCCTGCCGGGTTGGGTTTCACATGGTTTGACATCTGAGATGCATCACTGGATGGTAGTTTCAAGTCTCAACCCCTTTGAACATGTTAGTTTAGATGAGAATCCTGGCGAAACAGGGTTGAAAATAGAATATATCTTATACCTCCATCCATTATACCTCCATCCAGATCAATTCTTGGTCAAGATAAGGTGACAAATACTGTTTGATGGCTGGGCTCCCTCCGGCTTACCAGTTCTCAAGTAGAGGTAGCGGAATTGTGCCCTTTTTACCCTCGTTCGCCTTCCAAAGGGGATTTCGAGTTCTTTGTCTTCATCAGTGATGACCAAGAGCTCTCCTAAGTGGCAGGGCACATGCCCAACAGGAAATTCATCGCAGCAATTTAATTTCATCATGATTTCATCCCACATAAATTCAAATCATGGTTCTGAAGCAACCTGGGCTGCCCGGGAAAATAGTAGTCGGCAATCTATGAAACCAGGAGGACAAGCACGATAATAAACAAATCCAGGGCAACCCTGATTCCTGGGTGTCCGCACGCATCGCAGCAAAAAAAAAAATAGTGGAAAAAAAATCGTGAGTTGAGAGCTAAAAGGCTGCAAACACAAAACCCTGTGGTTCAAACACGTGGGTTTGCGGCTGGTGGTACCCTTCATGTAAGAAAAGCTATGAGCGGAACTGATCTTCCTCTCCTATTTTCTGATTCAATGGCCAACGGATGTCAATGGTCTTCGATTGAACCAAGCATCAACCTCAAAAAATTGTAGGTAAATAAATGGTGGTAAATAATGGTAAATATAATATACCGTATACCATACATGGATGATATGGAAAGTTTCCAGGGTGGATTGGTTGGTTTCTGTAACCAAAAGAGAATCCAAAAATCCCCTCTTACAGTTTTATTAATATCATCTTGTCACGTTACCTTCCCAAAAGGAAAAGTTGTTTTTCTTAACCATCATTCTTTCAGCGGCTACGTTAAAACTTTGGGGGTGTAATTAAATGAAATGTCCTTGATTAACTTCTATGGGATAAAGAAAAAATTAGACAAAATCTCAAGTGAAAGGCACAAGTTCAACAGTACAGTCATCTGGTTGGTGCTCAACCCCCCCAAACTTGTTGCTCATTTGCTCATCACTTTTCGCACTTTTCGCCAGGTATGGTCATGGTTGGTTGCCAACCCTTGTTAGCTGATTGTAAAGGGTGTAGTCCAACCTCGGAAACTACTGAAGAGAATATGAAGGTAGGAAGACTACTCCAAAAATAGATCCGTGAATCCTGAGATCCAATCTGGTGAGGGCCCCCTTGGCGAATTATCCGAAGCAAACGAAGGGATACACCGTCGAAAACTAACACAACCATTTTGAAGATGTATTTCCTATTGGAAATGTTAGTTTTCGTGGGGTACATGTTCCATTTCGCCACCAGATTGAGTTGATGACATGTCAATGGGCCAAGCGTAAATCAAAAAGAACAGAACTGAAATTTCACCATAGATATACTAAAATTTTACCACCGTTGGGAATACTTTACCTTATTCAAATCACCATATTATGGGTGTTTCCAAAAATAGTGGTACCCCAAAATGGATGGTTTATAATGGAAAACCCCATTAAAATAGATGATTCGGGGGTACCACTATTTTCGGAAACACCCATCATATATATATATAATATATGATCATTGTCAAGTTCTCAAGTCTTTCGTCACACAAAAAAAAACTATAGAAATCATCCTCCCCCCGTGGCATGCATCCATCCAGGACCCCCTTTGGACCCTGAAAAATCCAACCGGCCTTGTTAAGGTTGGAATCTACGCGCTTGGCCAAAAAGAGAACGTGGCACAACTTCATCGCAGCCTTTTGGGTGAACCAACGGTGATCTTTTTCCATGTTCCAAGCCCCGCGGAGGGAAATCGGGGATTAAAAAGGGGGGGGAGGATGAATCACACGAAATAAATCTGTAAACAAAAACGCCTTGGAAACAAAATGGGTGAAATGTAAGTAATTCCATATATATTTATATATGTACATACAGTATATAGTTTGTAGGTTTATGCACAGCCCTAAGAATCATGGGATCTCAAAACTGGTGGTTTGGAGATCCCAGACCCCTGCTACACACATCCAAACCCCTCTATAGCAGGGTCCAGTGACATATACTGACTTCCCGGAATATCCTTTTGCATCCTTTTGTACAGGGTGCGTGACCTTGTAGCAAATTTTGGTGAAAAAAAAGGGGCGCGTTGTACAGGTGGTTCTTCCTCCGAATGGCTTTTTGCGAGTCGGTCCGAAAAAGAAGACCCCGACAACGTTCGTCATAAATATCACGGAAACAAAAGAATGTCTGCGTAAACTTTACACACTTACCCTAACCCATACCATCCATGTATGGTATATTTACCTACATTTGGTTGATTTTCATGGTAATGTAGGGAAATATACCATACATGGATTGTTTGGGCTAAGGATCATTGGACATCATTGGAACCTCGAATGGAAGGGGCGGCCCCTTAGAGTCGTGTACTATCCACAAAAAACGGACCCGACCGGTGCGGGTAAGTCCGTCCTGCCTTGGTGTGTATATATAGATACAAACTGAGATGGTGGGGCCCATAACATATACAGTTTCACACCCAAGTAGCAATGTATATAAAATTGGGATTCAATAAAAAGATTGGAAGAAATGATACTAAAACTTGGAAACTTGCCAAGTGAGCAGGGTTCACTTCCTTAACGTAATGCTCTGATCACTTCGGGAAGTTGATCAAAAAAACAATACTGGACCATAGGCCACGCTGTAATTCTTAAGAAAGAGGTAGTTCCTCCCAGTTGTGAAACAAACAATCCCTATGGATCCAAGGATCCGCTGCTAGGAATGCACTTAGGGTGCAATTTGGGGGGGAAAGTATCTTCTTAGGAGGTACTTGGATCCATAGGGAATGCTGTATTGTCTCCACAATTTCAAGGAATGCGTGTGTCTTTTCTGCGAGCCTCAGGCGACATGTCCTCTGTCCTGACAGGGCTCCAAATCAGTGGCAAGAAGAAGTGTTGAAAGGAACAATTTAGGATACTCCCTAAGGATCACTGGACCCCCCAATGGAAGGGGCCCTGAACCTGTACAGAAGGGGTGTTTTGGTCCTCAAAATAGCCAGGCCAAAATGAGGGGTTCTCGGATACTTAGGGCTGATGACTTACCCTCCCTAAAGCCACTGAAAGGTTTCCATCCAAAAAGGAAACCTGGAAGGCCAAGTGCCCTAATTTTTTGGCAATCCTTGCTGGTTTTAGGGGTAAAGTTGCCTTAAAAAACTAGGACACTTGGCGTTCCAGGAAGGATCGTCTTCCAACAATCCATTTGAGCCACGAAAAAATGCTTTCTCCCATATTTATCCCATCATTTCCTGGTTGGTTGGTTTATAGGAATCTTCTCATCAGTGGCCGTAATGCTCTCTACAATACATGGGGAGTTCGATCCCGGAAAAAATTTGCCAAAACAGCTTTTTGTTGTTCTAAATATAAAGGTTTAGGGCCACAAGACCACTGAACTAGCACGAAAGCCTCTGTGGCTGTGGTTCTTGTTTATTCCCATGAGATCCATGTATGGTAGATCAACCTACGTTTAAGTTGATTTTTAAAAGTATATGATGTAAGTATAGATGCAGGCAAAATACATCAGTTATATGTATCCTATGGGATTCGATGCAAAAAAACTAATCTTTTTTGTTCAGCCACTTTGGATACCTTTTTCGCGAACCCTGGGAAACCCTCCCGAAAAAAAACACCTCAACGAAACCTCCCGGGTTTCACGGCCCAAACGCCTGACGACGCGTTCTTCCAAACGTTGCCATAGATCTTCGTCGAGCTCACCGTGTTGAGGTCCCAAACGCAAAAAGGCAAAGGAATGCAACAAGCTCAAGGCCTGACCCGAGTCGGAAATCCCGAGTCGTGGCACGAAGTTGGCTGATCTTTCCCTATGGATCCAAGTAGATGCGCTGCTAGGAATGCACGGAAAGGGTACAATTTGGGGGGTAAAGTATCTTCTTAGCAGGTACTTGGATCCATAGGGTTTTTGAAAGATGTGGAACTCGGCACCGGTGGGAACGGTGGTTCATCCTGGGGGGTCTATGTTTTCTAAATTCCTTACAAAATATGTGGGGATTCGAAAACGTTGAACGGAATCCTGGGGTCCTAAACTATATACTCCTTATATTTGGGGAGTTTACTCATCCCACCTTTAATAGGAAATCCTCATTCATGAGTATATTAAAGCCCTAAGTATAAAGTGTGTAAAGCACGGTCTGTGGCACGTTAAGTGATGTAAAGGTGTGAGATTTTTAGAGGGGTTGGGTTGGCGTTGGTTGGTTGGAGTTGGAGATGTCTGATATCGAGTTGGAGATGTAGGTATCACAGGCTGAAATGAAAGATTTGAAGGATGTCTTGTTGGGTATTTTGTTGGCACATGATCCAGTGACAAGGGGGAGTATGTAAATCACATACAATGAGAATTGCATATAATATAATAGTAATCTAAAAGGGTCACCTTTTGAATGGATATAATATCTCATCAATAAGTTCCCTATAACCTGGCTTTACAGAAACTTCATGAATCATAATTGAAAAAAAGTAAAAAAAACAACTCGCAATGTATGGAATGTATGAAGTTACGAGTCCTGCCGGTCCTAAGCACCTGGCAGGACAACCACAACAAGGTCCCAGGTGAAGGGGCCTCGCCTCGCCAGCAGACATGTCCGTTACGTCAACGTTGCGTAGCACTTGTGCCAGGCGACCAAAGAGCTCCTCCTGACGGAAGCCTTGGAAGGGAAAGGACACACTTGAGGGGGGGTTGATCTACTTGGAAGATCTGGGGGACCCCAAGTTCCATTTGGTGTATCTGGGGTTTCTTGTATATATAGTTTATATGTCTACTTAGGGGACTTCTTAACCATGGATATTTACCACTTACGAGTCCTGGGATGATCCTCCAAGTACACCCCCCCGCATGGGAATCTTTAATTACCTCCCTGAAACTAACAGACATAGCACCTGAAAATAGGCCGAGCCTATTTTAGGAACCTAATCTTCCCACCATCCATTTTTAGGTGCTTTTGCAGTTCGTTTCAGGGGGGGGGGGTACTCCAACTGGTGATATCCTTCATGAATCGTAAGTCATCTTAGGTTCAGATGGGTTTAGGGATAATTAGTAGGTCATCTTACCACCATCAAAAATCCCCCTCAAAAAATCCCTTAATAAAGGCCGACTATTTCCTGACAAGCTTGAAACTTGAGGTGAGGCCAAGGCCCTTTCAGATTCCCGAAAGGGACCTTCGTGAAGGCAGGACATTTCATTGGACTCCAACCATCTTAGATACTAAGGGGGGGGTACAGTAAGTGTAAAGATGTTGTGGGACTATTGGGGACTTGAAAATGATGTACATTCCAGGAAACCATCACAGATCCCACGAAACATGAAAAGGAATATTAAAATCGGCTTAAAAATGTTCAAAACGCTTGTGACATTCCATTATACCATCATTTTTGGGGCATGAAGCAAGCCATTTGGTGAATTTGCTAACCCTCGCACCTCATTCAATCAGCGAACACCTCTCTATAACCACTACGTGTCTTAGTTTTGCTTGTTGGATTCTCAGGCAACGTACTAGGATGACAACTCGTTGGCTTCAGCCGTAGGTGTTCAGCCGTCCTATCCCCAAAAAAACTGTCGAATTGGGAATTCCTAAGATTCTCTGCCCATCAACAAGAAGCACCAACTGATTTTTGTGTTAAAAACAGCTGTTTTCAGCAAATTCAAGCACAAGAAGTGATACAATGTTGATCCTTCAGCATTCCGAATTCCGGCACATCAGTTGTGGTACCTAGTTTACTCCCACAATTTACATGGAGTTTGATACATCCCAGTTGAGTTAGGCAGATTCTCAACCATCAACATCTTGGTCAGCTGTATCTAGCAAAAAAAGAGCCATGGTTTTGGTCATTGCTCATTTTGATATTGACATCTACCTTTCAGTGATGCAGGCCTGATTGCGCTGCAAAGGTTTTGATTTGATTTGTTTCCAAAACGCAACGAAATCCACTATGAACCTATATTTTTTCCATCCAAATCTGAGTCAATCAAATTGAATCTATATAATATGAACCGGCAAATATTGATTTAACATGGAGCGCATGAATCTTGTCAGATTAAAGCGCTTTGTTGTTAAAATGCTCTCAAACGGATTCAGGTATGCCAAGGACTTTGTGTAAACTTTCATGGTCCCTGAAAGGCAGCAACCAAGGCCTTGCAACGCAACAAATATTGCAATAATTACTACATACAATATATGTCTCTATATATGGATGTTTCCTAAAATGGTGGTGCCCAACAACCATGGGTTTTCCTACTAAAAAAGATCATTTTGGGGTGTGAAATGGGGGTACCACCATTTAAGGAAACCCCCATATATATCTATATATAATTATATATGCATCTCTACATACAGTATGTGCGCTCTAGATAGCCTGCAAATCTTCATCAATTTTGCATATCCTTTTGTACAAAATGGAATCTCAAGGAACAAAACTTTCACTGGAAATGATGATTTGTTGCTGTCATTTCAACTGAGACAGTATCCATTTATGGAAAAAATGCCTCCATTTGGTCGATCATTATGGGCAAATGTAGGCAAATACACCATACATAGATTCGATTCGGGAGACGTTTCCAAAACACTCATTTCGTGGTCTAATTTCTAGTCTCATTCTTTTTGAGAGTCCAACAAATAGATCTTGGATTTGATGATAAGGAAGGACATTTCATCAACTTCCCTGCATACGGCCGTTTGAGAACCCCGAAGGAGGTGGCATGTATGTGGGGGGTACTTGGAGGGTCATCCCAGGACTCGTAAGTGGTTAATAACCATGGTGATCGTAAGTCCCCTAACTGGGTTGTTGCCCTTCCAAATGGCCTAAATGGCTTATAAATAGGGGTTACTAACAACTTACTAACTGGGATGATCCTCCAAGTAGACCCCTTAGATTCTCATGAACACACCCTACGTACTACCCCTCATCTTTGTCAAAAAACGTTGTGCAGCACATGCCCTTGCTAACTGGGTGATCTCTGCCAGGGTAACTCCAGCCGGAGAATCCTCCAAGAGACCCTTCTGTGTCATGGTGTCTTTGGGAGACTTGATCAAGTTATTACTAGTAGGTAGTACAACTATAGGTACCCTTCATTCCACAAAAAAAATGGATTAAGGATGCAGTTCTTGGATCTTTTAAGACTATTTATATATATCTTGTCTTATCTATTGCCAATTGATTTTTGGCAAGAAAATTCCCCACCTTCCTATAGCTCACATTCCCCAAACGTAACCTTCCACTGCAACAGGAAGAGAAATTTCTGATGGGAATTGGTCTGGGAAAGGTACATGGAAACAGCAAATAAACATGCTGTGAGGAAGAGGATAACTACATTCTTTTCACGTTGGTGGTTTTTCGCCAACCCATGTGAAAAATGTACGCGTCCGTCAAACTTCAGGGAGTTTATTGAATTTAATAAGATCGAAAAGGAACAAGCTTCAACAAATCAAACATATCCAAGCTCTAGTTGGTCATTGCAACAACAGTTGGAACATATCCCGCTCTCTTGACAAATTGCCTGGAAATTCAAAAACATTGACTTATTTCAAACACGAGTAATTCGAGGTTCCTAAAAGGCCTTTCAATCCATCAACTTTTTTTGGTTTTCAGAAAAGGCAAGATTAACATGTGAGCCAGGTAGAAAAACCTCTGATACTTTCCATTGAATCCTGGTTGTTTAACAGGGATCCTTGCAATCGTTTCTGATAATCCCCACATAACTTGGTAGTATTTCATCCCCAACAAATTCCCTAAACAACCTGTTTGTTTTTTCTCATGTATCCTCTGGTAAATAGACGTACTTTGTATGGCTGGCTCAAAGAAGTTAACAGGAGGATTTCAATAACAGCCCTGCAACAACAGCATGGCACAAACAGATCAACTAATGGGGATTAATGGGACCTTAGATTTCTCCTTAGAGTTGAGAGGGGGGAAGATGTTCCTTTTTGTACCATGGGTAGTGTTAGTTTGGGTCCGGTGGTTTGGGATTCTAAGGATACCCCTAACAATCCCTTTCGTAAGGGGATCCAATCGGAATCCAAACAACCCAAAACAAAAATTAAGCATTAGCTGAATAGATGAAATACAAAAAAAACAAAAAAACAACTCTACTACCGCCCATTTTGCAGTATACTGGTTGATTAGATCAGAATCCGGAATTACTAGCTTGTTAAAGGCAATCACTGTCACCTGGGGTAGGATTGAACCCACAATACCACAATATATACCAAACAACAAAGGTGTTTTTCACTGCTCAGTTTGTTGGTGTGTGTGTGTGTATATCTCCCTGAAAGTTTAACGAATGGAATCTGAAAATTATGATTTCCAAAAACTAGAATCTCCTTTTTCCCAGGGGCTGATTTTCAGGTGAATCATCATAAACTTCACGGCTGATTTTCAGGGGATTCAAGCCGTGACCTTTTTATCCCCCTGGTTGGCGGGTCAGTTAAGAATCCAAAACAAAGTCACAAAGAATTGCCAGGTACCTGGAACACCGTTTGTGTCCTATTTTTTTTGGCAACTGGAAACCCCTAACAAAAACATGTGGACGTACTTCTATCCCTGGTGGAATTTTGACAGTACAGCCTCTTCAAACTGAAATATAGTGGGGGAAACCTAAAGAATCTAGAATGACCATGAATAAACTCCCTGAAACTAACAACCCGCACCTAAAATGGTAGATGTGCGAGGGCCCATTTTCGGGGGCTATGTTAGTTTAAGGGAGGGTATCATCAAGAACCATCTAGTTGGCGATTTCAACCCACTTTAAAAAAATATTGGTCCAAGTTGGATCATTTCCCCAGGGATCGGGGTGAAAATAACAAAAATATTTGAAACCACCACCTACTTGGAGGATCCTCCCAAATGGGAAGTATAGCTAGTAACCATGGTGATCGTAAGTCCCCCAAATGGGGTTGTTCCCCTTTCCAAATGGCCTTTTTATGGCTTATAAATGATTTCCAAGTGGGTTGAAACCACTTGGATGTACCAGGAACTTAGGATCAATGGTTAGGATCCGTGGGTTATTTCACCCCAAGGAATACCCCATTTACTACAGTAGGTGAAATAACCCATTGATCCTAACCATTGATCCATCCACTTCCAACGGGACATCCAAGCACCACCACGTCATATGTCAAAGCCACTGGCCACTGCGATAGGATGGACTTCGTCATGGCCGTGAAGAGCGGCTGATGTAAGACCTCGCCCAAAAAACGCTAGGGGTTCATGGGCAAAAAAAATCACGGCAGCTGTGATGATGTTCTTGCAACTATGGACATGAAAGTGTATATAATTAAAATAGATTGTAATATTAATATAAAATTAGGTCAATATGATGTTCAATGAATAATTCATGGTTTCAAATGTTCAAATCAGAAATCCATCTAAATGACCCAAAAAACATCAAGTTTGATGCCAACCACTCTTGCTGGATTTGGTTTACATAAGCCCTAATTCCTACCATATAGGGGGATGGCAAAAAAGCTAAGCATTTTGAGAGAGCGGAATTCTTCAGACAGATCCAAGGGTGAGGTTATTGATTTTCTTAAACTGGTGAAGAGTGCCATAAAATTGATGGAAGAAATCCGGCTAACCACCTGGGATGTATAAAACTCTGTAAATATTTGTAAATAATGGGTTAAACGGTTAAACTATCTATCAACATGTGCAGGATTTCTTGAATCAACAGTACCTCATTACTACCCATAGTAAATTATTACTACGTATTATACTCAATACTTTTGCCAATTAAATACCTCATCACTGCCTCATTTCTACTACGGTCAATGAAATACCTCATTACTACCCAAATGACTACCTATCATATGTAATTGCATAAGTTGGAATACTCCCCCACACACCATGCCAGTGACAGGAGACTGTTCATATCCTATTAATTACCAAATATCTGATAGTCCTGGTGGTTCCTGGTATCATAGGTTTCGGAACACCCTATGTATATGCAAAAGACCAAAATATCAAATATAAAATTTCATTGTGCACACACATGTATATAATATCGATATATATATATATGTGACTATACATACACTCCCGAAAACTTACAGCTGGAACCTAAAGTCATGAAGGTTTGGTTCAGATAAGTTTACGCGGTGATGGATTCAGGTTCAAGTCGTTTGTTTTCGGGGGTATAACTACCTCAGTTCCCTATTTTTGGAACCAGGGGTCCAGTTGCCTGATATACCCTCCGGTAAACTAACATATTAATGGAAAAATCACCATTTTCAATAGGGAATACATCTTCAAAAGGCTTGTTTTCAATTGCCATGTTAGTTTACCAGAGGGTATTTGCAACTGGGCTCCAAATAGGAACTGGAACATCAGAGCATCGACTTCATTGCAAGGTCAGTACTTTTTCAGGCACACACACACACATTTCAAACCATCTGAATAAATACAGTATATCAAACAAACAGAGAACATTTCCAACGATATTTGAAACCACGCACCTAAATATCCCCCGTGAGTTGTCAGATGTATGGTGTCTTAATATCCTGCGAATCTGAATCAAAAATGCACCGATGTTTCTTCCCCCAGAACTGGTCGTCAAACAAGTGGCCCCCAAGACAGAGAAGCTCGTTGCCAGTCGCAAGAGGTCAGGAATGGAAGTTTCATCAAGGTACTTTGCCCCAATCAATCCTGGAAAAATCCAAAGTCTGATTGCCGACAATTGAGATCTAGTTGGTGGTTTCAACCCCCTTGAAAAATATGAGTCAAATTGGATCATTCTTCCCCAATTTTCGGGGTGAAGATAAAAAATATATGAGTTGCCACCACCTAGGAAAATTTAGAAATTCTGGAGGAATCCCAACGAAAAAAAAGATCACCATGACTCACGGAATTCTTGAGCATCAAAAAAGGCACATCCCTTTAACAAAGGTGCATCGGAAAAATCCCCTGGTTTCTTTGACGCTGAACGTGCAGACCGTTCCAAAATTGGAATCGCACTTCTGCCAAGTTTTTTGGGCTGGGTTTTGGAGGTGATGTGGGGAATGTTGTCGACCTTCATCTATATATATATACATATATACATACGTATGTATATTCCATATACATTAAATACGTATCCATAAGGATGCATGGGACTGGCATATTTACCTGCATGTTGATTTTTATGGTAAATTAGTAGGTAAACAATGGTAAATATACCAAAATCGTCCCATAGATCCGTCATGGGCAAAAAAAATGTACAAATGGTCTGAACAATTCTGACTCAGTGATTAATGTTGATGAGGTGTACTACGTAGACTCCTGAAGTTTAACAGTTCGCCCCTGAGAAAGTTGCCTTTTGAAAAGGAAACGATCGTATTCCAACCATCCATTCTTCAGGTGCTTCTGCTCTTAGTTTCAGGTGGGGTAACCATCATTGTCCCCTACTAATCCCCTAAGAACGACAATAGAAAAACAACCATTTGAAGATGTTTCTCCTATGTAAAATGTTGATGTTCCAATGTCATGTTAGTTTTCAGTGAGGGTATTCCAACTGGTCATATCCTCCATGAACAGTAAGTCATCTTAGGGTCAGATGGGTTAAAGGATAGTATATAGGCCATCTTAGCAGCAGCTGTTTCACCAGTTTGGATGGGGATGTTTTTTTTTTCAAGAGATGACCAAGTAGCCGAAGCCATTACCTTCATAGAGAGTTCCCTATGCCCTACGAGAGGCTGAAGCCAGCAACAGGAAAACCACCAAGCAAGACATTGGCTGATCAGTTACCATCCCAAAAGACATGGCCCATGTCATTGGAGGAGGATGGGGATGTACCTTGATTTCCTGCAGTTGCAGTTTTTGGGTTTTTATTCCTTTACACCCTGGAAGATTAACGGCTGGAACCTACAAAAAACCACCGATTTAGAAAGGAAAATGATCTGAACCAAACCTCCATGGCTTTTGTTGCATGTTAATCTTTATTTAGGGTTGTATCGACTTTCTTTTTTAAGCAGCAATCTCGGCAAAATGTATGATTAATATTTTTTGGTCTGAATTGAGCAGTGATCAAAACCAAAACGGTTTTGATTTCCACTATCATTGGCTAATGAGGGCCCCTTATATTGGCTTATCAAAATCCAGATACTGTTGATGGTTCAGAAATCCGGCTAACCATCTGGGATGTATAAAACCCGTAGTAAATAATGGGATAAACTACCAACCTCAACTGGTTAGCCGGATCTCTTCCATCAATAGTATCACTGCACAGGATAATCCCCCATATTAAGAAAACAACAACCAGGGTTTTGATCCCTGCTGAAGTGTTTCGAGGATGCTTCTTTCTAGTGAACTGTTAACAGAAATCATCCAAGTCAATTAAACATGACGGAAGGGAGTCATGCCTGCTCTCAAAACCACTCCTTTGGTACACTAAGAGTTCACATAGAAATGGAAATCCACCATTTTGCACAATGGAAATCCAAATATGCATCTTTAAATGTTTATTTGTTTCATTGCCATGTCGTCAGTTTACCAGAGTGTACTTAGGTTTAATTTTCCTATCACACGTCATTAAAAACAACAACTCCAAGATTACTCCCGGCAGTAACAAGATAGTTCCTCCAAACTGAAACGATTTTGGCACTGTTTCTCCTGGCAAAAGCAACATGGAACCCAAAGTCATGAAGCTTTGCAAGATAATGTATCCTTTCAAAAGTAGGGTGCTGTTGTTTTCTTGTTCATTTGTTGATCTTACCTATCAGGGGAGCGGAGAGTGTTGCTACTTGTTCTGATCCACATCAATGCACGCTTCAAGCTTCTGGTGGTTTCCTGCAGGTGTAGATCCACAAAAAAATATCATGGGAATGTCCGGGCACATATAAATCATATAAACCACCATGTTCACATGTTCTAACTTAGATTTCATGATTTCATCCCATCACCCTCTTCAAAACAACAAACACCCTTTTGAGTCACGTCCTTTAAACTTAACCATTATCTTTTAAGCGTACCTCATTCATTGTTTTCATCCAACCACCCCCGAAAAAACACGAAGATGAAATCTTCCAAGCGTCTATCTGCCAATTGACCCAAACCCACATAATCAGATAGACCTCGGTCGTAGAACAACAATTACCGCTGGTGGGAAGTGCTGACAACCAAAATTAACAGTTTAAAACTAGAACGGTTTGCTTTTGAAAGGATATTGAGGTGAAGATATAGCTATAGATTGCTCTACCAATGCTCTGCCAATATAGATGATACAGGCTTACAACAGGTTGGTGTTCAACCCCGATCTTGTTGCTCATTTTCTCGTCACCCAGTAGGAAAAATGGTCATCCATTGCTCATTTGCTCGTCACTAAGCACAGCCCAAATAAATAATGTATATATATATATATAGTTATAGTTCATCAACTGATTAGAAACAAAAAAACAAGACCTGGGAGGGCATGTGCATCATGTGCCATGGTGTAAATGAAGATGCCATTGGTTTTGGGTCCCAAAAGTCATCAGGATGTTTTTTTCTGGCTGAATTTGATTTTTTGGGGACGATGGTGTCGCATACTTACCCCGGACAAAGCTGGCTGGAAAATCACCATGTTTGAATAGGAGATACATCGACTCAAATGGTTGGAATTTGCGAGCCAGTCATGTTAGTGAACTCGGGGGGTGTAGAAAATCGCAGGTGCGTTGCTGGAAAAAAAAGATCTGGTTGCAGGGCTGCCTGTCCAATCTTGACTGGAAAATCTTGAGTCAACACTCATGAGATCCAAAAATATGGAGGAAAAACATATATGTCATTTACTGGTTGGTGGTTGAACCAACCCATCTGAAAAATATTAGTCAAATTGGGAATCTTCCCTAAAATAGGGGTGAAAATAAAAAATGTTTGAAACCACCACCTAGTTTATATGTTACATCACCGTTTCGGGTATCACCCAATGATCCCTGTGGTTTTAATGCTTTCAAGCGGTCCATCTCCCATCAAATCCAGTCACGGAGGACATCGCTGTCATTTTTCGATTCAGGTCCAGTCGAGCCACCCCCATGGAACTATGAATGAAAAAACAATGGAATGGGATTCCCATGATGGACTAAGAAGCATGTATACATACATATGTATATATATATACATAGATACATACCAATGAAGTATATGTATGTAATGTATGTATGTTCTCGTTTGAGGGTAAGGGATAAAAAAAACAGTTACATCCTTCTAATTCCTTTTAACCAAGGGGTGCTCAAGGGTATAGCAAAACAGTAAACGAAATTTCAATACCCAAACAGCTCGTTTTGTTTCGACAGCTCAATGTTCCCAAGAAATTTTATGCAAATGCATATTGAAAATGGATACTGAAACTGATGGCTTTGACAAAGGCCAGATCTCCTTTACAAGTTCAGGCCAAAGATTTCAGGCACCTAAGATGGAGGACTCCTCACCAAGAAAACAGCTGTATGGATCCGGCTTACATAAGGGAAAACCCACCCCCAAAATAGCCCCTAGAAGGTTTCAACTACCTGAGTTTTTGGGGTGAGCTCCTTTCCTTCACCAGTGATTTGCTTGAGGCAGGTGGTTGGAACAAATATTCCACACATGGTGGTCTAATGAGGATACAATGGTGAAAAAAGCAAATTATAGACCTGAAAAACAAACAAATGTGTTTACTGTTAATGAGAACTTTTCACTAGCAAATTCATGAATCCTTTATATATATATCATATATCTGGCCAAATGGAATGATATTTCACCAACCTGGATATTACTGAAATAAGAAATTTCCTTTACTAAACCACTATTTGGGGTGAGGTCGTGTGAATTCGTGTGAGGTCGCTATGATTTGACCAGATATATGTAATTGGAAGAAGGTTGTATAATTGCTATTGCAGTTTTGCTGCTTCACATTGGCCAGCACGCCGGCACTTCATCTAAAGCAACCAAACGTTGGAACCATTCTGTCTGGAACATTTGCTTGCTTAATGTTTAGAAACAAATAGCCAAAAACCCAGATTCCTACTTGTACCAAATGGATTCCAAAGTGGTGATTTGCCGCCATCAGAGAGAGTGCTGCTTTTAAGTAAGCAGTAAACCATCACCCAATCCCGAAATCAATCCGTATGGATTCTTGATTGATCCTTGATTCTTCATGAAATTGATAAAACTCCGAATCACGGGAACTAGTTGCTGGTTGAACCAACCCAATTGAAAAATATGTGTCAAAATGGGTTCATCTTCCCCAAATTTCGGGGTGAAACAAATATTTGAGTTGCCACCACCTAGGAAATCTAAGCATGCCCCCCCCAAAAAACAAACTAATAGTAGGAATCTAGGGGGCCCACGCCCCCAATTGGCCCAATGCTACACCCCCCCCAAGAAACAAGACCTTTAGCAAGGGATTATCAACCAAGAATTGTCCCTTACTTAGGTGGCATGGCACTGGTGGGGGTACCCTTAGATTCTCATGACTAGTAGAATCCAAGTTGTAATTGTTCCTTTGTCTTGCGAAAAACCTGCATGTGAAGATCAGGCACCTTCCACTTTGCAAAGTTCCGCCAGCAATAGCATATCTGCAAAGGTACCTTTTCGCACTCTGTGAATTGTGAAGTGAATTTGGAGACACCCTATGGTAAACCAACATACTGTTGATGGACAAAATCCTGCACCACCTGGGATGGTTAAAACCCTATAAATAATGGGATAATCATCATCCTTGGTGGTGCAGGATTTTGTCCATCAACAGTAGGACATGAAAATAGGGTTTACCAAAAGGAAAGTAGCTTCCCAACCACCGTTAAGGAGCTATGTCAGTTTTTAGGGACCTTGTTTTGACAGGTTTGCGGGATGTGTCTAGGATCCTTTTTGGGGTATTGGTAGACGGCTCATCTTGTTCGTCTAAATTATTCGTTCAAACGAAGTTCGTTTCAAGAAAACTAGCCCTATGGATGCCAAGTACCTCCTAAGAAGATACTTTACCCCACAAATTGTACCCTTTCCGTGCATTCCTAGCAGCGGATCCTTGGATCTATAGGGTAGGTTCAAGAAAGTCAGTTTTTCCCAAGTTGCAGCAGCAGCTTTTTTTTTTCACTAAAATGGTGGTTGTAGAAGCTATGCCTTCCCAAGAAGGCCACACCAGCTACGGTCCGCTACACCCCACAAATTTAACTTAGATACCAAAAATGGTCATGTTTAGAGAAGTCACCTTTTCCAAACCATCTTTTTGCTAGGGTCTAGTTTTGGAAAAATGTAATTAGATTGATATAGGATATACTCCGTTTAAACATAGTTGGTCATCATGGCTAAAGTTTGGTTGGGTTAGTCCCATGGAAATCCAAGTGTACCCTCCCAATGCTACCACCCTCAAGGGAAGGGATCATGGTAGTTCATAATCCCTCGATAATGCCGTATTTCTAGGGGAGGGGTGGCATTGCGGCGGGTGGGCCCCTTATGTTCCTATTCTTAGTTTGCTTATGGCGGCTTTTTAGGCAATTTTAATCAAACAAAAATCAGGTGCATTTTTGGGATAATCTCCTCAAAGGAGTGGTTGAACCATCTTGAAGCATCAAACCAATTTGAAAAGAAACAATATATTCCACTCAAAATTTGAAAGAAAAAAACACACACCAAAAAAAAAACGTTTCGCCGCCATCAGTGGCTTCCAAGGGGGGAAGCAGGCCAACAGCCAACAAACAGAAGCACAAGTGGTCTCACTGAAAAGCACATTTCAAGCAAGTCAGTTACACCCCAGAAATTTCACATGGCCCCTAAAAATCGGCAATCCCAAAAGGAAACTCATCTTCCAACCATCATTTTTCAGGGGCTATGTTAACTTTCGGGGGAGTAGCCAAAACCGAAAGTCGCCAATCCGTCGCCAATCCGTCGCCAATCCATCCAAGATGCAAGGTGTCTGCGGCGTCTCCTCCTCCTCGTCCAATGGCACCAATGCCTCCTCTTGGACGTCAGAGGCCTTCAGTGTTTTGTTCCCATCTTGTGGGACCTAGTAGCATGGCATCTTTCTCTATTCACAGAATCTTGGTGGGGGGGGATCTTTTTTCATATCATTTCATACTCGACCAAATCAAACTTGATATAAATTCGTACAACACTGCCATGGCCTCAACAGAAATCATGAAAATGATCTCAGAAAAAAAATATGAAAAAATAAGCCACTTTAAAGATTCTTTAAGATGCAGAAATTAAGGTTATAAACCTATATACGCTGGTTGATACTATAGATATGTTTTCAATTACACCAAAGTGGAATTTGTAGAATCGCAAATCACCCCTGACTCAGTGAATTTCAACAAGCGGAGTCGTTGGGTCTCAATCCTCACCTTGTTGCTCATTTGTGATCATTTGCTTGGACCATTTCCCAACGAAAATGATCGAATCTCAAAAGCTCACTTTTTTAGCAAATCACCAGCAAGCATGAACCAGCCCCTGTGCTACAACAAATTCATCAACTAATTCATTGTGTGTTTTAAAAGAAACTGCGGTAAAAAATCGATGGCACTTCTCGGCTGGGTGTTTTCGAGCGCGGGGCCCCTACCTCCACATCCGTAGCCGCAGTCATGTCAGCCATCTCCGTCATCTCCGTCTCGACCGTTTTGCCACGAAGGCGTTCAAGTTGATCGTCCTGGAGTTGGGGAGGGATGAAACCACTCTACATCCCAAATCCTCCCATGTACCTCCTAACGTTAGGTGTCAAACAGGTAGGTTATGGGGGTCCAATGGATCCATGGGACTGCTATATTCATTCCACATTTTTTGGTTGGTTTTTTATGGTATTAAATGTAGGGAAATATACCATTCATCCCATGGGATCCGTAATGGGTAGGTTATGGGGGCCCCCAAACATCTTCATGAATTGTAGGTCTTTGGACGTCGCGTGGGCTTATTCTCAATCTGCCATCGGTTTTTTGTTGGGAAAAATCCCTTCGGTTCAGTTCCCCAACAAATATGCCATTCAAAGGCATGCGGCCCTGCAGGATTCCTACCATTACCAGTATGTTGGCATTTATGGCGGAAATCTGACATCGTGTTACGCTGTAATCATCGTTGCGTCTCCTAAATCGCACAAGCGAACTCAACGAACCAAGGAACTAGCGAACAGTAGCGAACATCAACTAACATTAACTAACTACCTTACTCGCCAACTAGCTAACTAAAAAACTAGTTCACCAAAGTAACTGTCAAACTAACTCACTAACTAACTGACTAACTAACTAACTAACCAACTAACTAACTAACTAACTAGCTAAGTAATAAACTAACTAACTAACTAACTAACTGACTGACTGACTGACTAACTAGCTAACTAACGTTCTGACTAACTAGCTAAGTAACTAACTAGCTAAGTAATAAACTAACTAACTAATTAACTAGTTAACTAACTAACTAACTAACTAACTGACTGACTGACTGACTGACTGACTGACTGACTGACTGACTGACTGACTGACTGACTGACTGACTGACTGACTGACTGACTAACTAACTAACTAACTAACTAACTAAGCAACTAACTATGTAACTACAACAAATTAACCAACCAACAAACCAATTCGGTCATAACTCGAATTTAGAAAAGAAACACTAATCCTTACAAGGACCTCAATTATCGCCAGAAAAGGTACAGATTTTGGTTGATGCAAATTAAGGTCAGAGTGAAATTGTTTTAGGGATTTGGAAGCGGAAACATCACGGAGCTACTGTTGATAGTTCAGAAATCCGGCTGTGACTGTATCTACCTTTAAAATATGTACAAGGTTTTATATATACATCCCAAGTGGTGCAGGATTTCTGAACCAGCAACAGTATGTACGAAGAGAATCAGGGAGTCATTAAATAAATCAAATCCGGTTGAATGATGATGAGGAGGAGGAGGCTGGGGATGAGGAGGAGGCTGGGGATGAGGATGATGCTAGGAGGGAGAAGAGGATAAGGATGAGAATGAAATAAAATGAAAACGATGATGATAAAGACAATGGTGATGAAGGTGATGATGATGAGGAGGAGGAGGAGGCGGAGGAGGAGGATAATAATATATACATGTGGAAATCTGAAATATGTCAACTTTTTTGGAGGATTCAGGATTCCTATTAAACTTTCTTACTTGTTTGAGGTCACAACAAATGTCACTGTCATTGCAACCTATACGTACATTGACACAAATGAAGGATTCCGATTCAATGTTAATCAAAAATAAATCCTGGAAAGCAAAAGATTCCCGAGAGGTGTTGCGAAGGATTCCATCATCCCTTGGTGACAACCAAGTGATTCATAATACATTATCATGGTCCATGTACGAGTAACTCCACTTAAGTTGTGTTGGTGTGTTGCATTTCCACTGTTAACGGCTGAAAAAAAAAACATAAAAAAACAGGACTGGTTGGTGTTCAACCACCCCCACCAACCGTTGCAACCCTTGGCGATCCGTCATTCAGGATCGGGAAACATGCGTCGTCATCCGTTGCAACCCTGACTGCGATAAACGCGAGTACAGCACCAGCGCAGCTGGACATTTTTGGGGTATGTTTTTTTCCGCCACGTATACAAGTCATCTACCTGGAACACCTAAGGGGTGCTAAATGAAGGGTAAGGGGTGCCCATTAACCACTCGAAAAGGGTCATATTGGCACCTCTTAGGTGGTGCTGGTATACAATTGTTGATTCTGGTGTTTCTGGTGTTTCCTTTTCTCCTCAAAGCTTTTTGGACCTGATCGTTTTAAGTAGTGACTAGTAGGTCCAGGTCTTTTTGGAAGCCATGTATTACACTCCCTAAAGCTAACAGTTCGCCCCTGAAAAAAGGCCAAGCCAAAAGGAAATTTCATCTTCCAACCATCCATTTTCAGGTCCTATGTCATTCTCCTGGAAATTTTAGGATCACCACCAGAAACCATGCTTTTACAAGGTGATTCAAAGTGACACAACTAATCCCCTACTAGTTACTAGTTGGAGGTCACTTGATTCATCTTTGAACAGGGTTACAAGAACTCACCATCCCAAAAAGGGTCTTCGCAGAATTGCCAGGTAAAATGGCAATATAACTATAGGCTTTCCTAAGGAAAGGGGTGTCCAAGAGGAGGGGCTAACTGGGAACCCTACAGTTTGTTAAGAAACCTTAAAAAAATACTAGGGGTCCTGAAGACATCCCGTTTGCGCCACCACACGCAACATCTGCTGCACTTCAAGTGGTGCCCAGTGACCTTGAGGAAAGTGGTGGATGATGGGATTTCCGGAAAAGCAGGTTTATTATAGCAGAAACTAAAGCCCTCAAAAAGGATGTCTGAGTCGATGATGCTCGATTTCGAAAGGGTCAGAGTATATGGACTGAGTCCGGGAAAACAGGGAAACATCTCGACTTTTAACATGGGGTGGATTGCATTCTCACCAACATGCATTTGTTTCCTGAAATCTTGGCCCATCTTGGAAATTCCATTAATGATGTGGCAATGAAATTCAACACTGACTGCAGTTGTTCAATCTTTTCCCAAAAAAAATAAAAAGTTGAAACCATCTACTGATCTGAAAAATATGATCATCGAGTACAGTAGTGGTAATCTTCTGCAATTTTCTTTTTGGTGGGGTGAAAAGTCCAAAGATATATGAAACCAGTTTGTGACGTTTGTCACATTTTGTTAGACACACCAGGTGGACAGAACTATTTGAAAGCACCACGTAGAGACTTAGAGCTTACCAAAAGGATTAAAGTTAACCTGACTTTTTACTACTCAACAGTGCCAAAGTACCTGTGCTCATGCCACGGCGCCGTGGCATGCCACGCCGCCATGGCAACAAAGGCCGTCCGCAGCGCCACAGCAGCGATTTCATGGCGTTTCCGTCGCATTTACTGGGATTCAGGTTGAAGTTAAAGGGCCGTTTTGAAGGTCTTCAAACTGATTCAAGGATTCTCAGGTTGTTTCACCACACCTTTGGGACACACCCCTTTCGCAACCTTTACCAACAGGCTGTTTTCAGGGATTCCTTTCGTAGTTGGCGAACGGGGGATTGTTTAGGGTGTGTTCTAGGGGTGTGTTGCAATTTTCTTGGAAAGATTTACCTCCCCGAAAGTAAACATGACCAAAAATGATGGTGGTTTAAATGTATCTCCGCCTTCAAATATGGCCAAAATGTTGGGTATCCAGCCATGAGTTTTCGAGGGTGTATTCATTTTGAAGGTTGTTGGTGAAGTGAATGGACTCCCAAAGGCTTCCGAAAAACATGTATTTCAACTATCGCTCCCCTCTTTTCAAGGGAAACAAATCCTTGGTCCTTCATCCCTACTTCCATTCATTGCTGAACCTGTTCAATGCGTGCAAAAAAACCATAGACCGGAAACCCCAACGTTTCCAAGCTAGTTTCCCAACAAGGTTGGGATATTTTGGTTGGGTTTCTTCTGCACTTCATGAATGAATTTCTGGTTGACCTGTTTGGTTAACTTGGATATCTTGGGATTTTTCCCCACCACCCAGGATGCACTTAGTCACCACCAGGATGCCAACGACACTTTTAAAAAGCATAGGGAGTCCGACCCTTTAATCACACCTTTAAAATTTGCCACCTGTGACTGGGTGGGAGGGTAGATCCAACGGATCGGTAATATAGGTTTGTTTCATTCCAACATTTGACCCTGCCTTGCCAAAAAAGCTAAGAAGCTGAGAGGCTGCAGTCATGTATTTTTGTTTGCGTCGTTTCATCGGAAAACGGGCAAAGGAAAAGAATGTCTATAAGAGAACCCCAACATACCACACTGGAGCATACGCTGGAGGCATCCGCTTTTCACCAAATGAATTCAGGAATTCCTGAAAAAAATACATAAAGTGTTGGTTAATGGGTTTGGGGTATGTTCCAGGTGTATGTTTAAAAATCTTAGGGAATGGGAATCAACTCTGCCTTCTTTGCTTGTTGGCAATGTCATCTAAAAAATGTGGTGAGAAAAAACACGATCGCCTTCTTAAATCTTGAAAGAATCCATCAACAAACCTCTTTACAATCACAAGTTGATTGGGGTCAGTTTTCGATGGACATGAGAGCTTTGCTTGAAAACGTTTTCAAACAAAATTGACCACTTCGACCTCATGACCTCATAATGACGTATATATCTTGTAAGTCCGGTATGGGTATGTGTGTGTGTGTTACTGAAGCATGCTGATGACTTGACCTACAAACCGTAGGTCAAACCAATCGCAAGATTTGCAGAAGATTTGCCATCTTTTTTTTTCTGACAAGTTGTCACACCCCCAAAAAGAAGTATCTACCCTAAATCTTCCAGTCATGCCTCCTGATGTTTTTTGGCGGTTTGGATGGTCCGTTTTTTGGGGGGTGAAAATTTCACACCTCCAAACCCAAGGTGTGTGGAAGCCTAGGGCTGTGGAAGTTTCTGCGACCAATGTATTGATTAAACCGTCCATTTTCAGATACCCTACTTGGAGGATCATCCCATTTAGTAAGTGGTCAATAACCATGGTTAGTAAGTCCCCGAAGTAGGGATATTCCCCTTCCAAATGGGCTAAATGGCTTGTAAATGGGGGTTACTAACCAGTTACTAACTGGGATGATCCTCCAAGTAGTTTCGTGAGAAAAGGCCTCATTCCAACAAACACCTTACGGTATAGGAAGGTGGTTTGTGGTATCCAATTCCTGGAAAAAACTGTAAGACCTGTCAACCTTCTTGGATATCCAACCAGGGCCCACAAGTCTAGGAAAAAACAGGAAGACTTGGGGACTGTAATGGCAAGAAACCATAAGGGTAAGGGCAGTTGAAGAAGCACATGTTTCATTAATATACGTAGTTACAAATAGGGTCTGGAACACATTTGGAAGAAGGTGCTTTTTTCCCGGCCACTTGAAACAACTTGCGAAAACAAATCAGCTTATTGATGGCCGGAAATCAAGAAACACGGACAGGACACTTATGACCTTGCCAGGTGATTTATGAATCTGAATGTCTATAGTCTATACAGTACACCTCCAAAGTTTAAAACATAGAACTTGAACATATAAAATGATACTGTAGATGGTTCAGAAATCCGGCTAACCATCTGGGATGTATAAAACCCGTAGTAAATAATGGGATAAACTACCAACCTCAACTGGTGAGTTTACCGGATTTCTGAACCATCAACAGTATCATTTCATGAATTTCCCAGGGATTTCTCTTTTTCCATTTGGAGCCATTTTTCATATGGGTGTTTCCGAAAATGGTGGTACCCCTAAATCATCCATTTTAATAGGGATTTCCATATAAATCATCCATTTTGGGGTACCCCTATTTTTGGAAACACCCATATGAATGTCCCCGCCATTTCCACGTTTTTTTCAACCACCTACCCACATCTCCCCCACGCCTTCGATGATACTCGCGGAGAGTGAAACCACTTCGGTACCTGGTCATTGAGAGACGCGGAAGCAATTGGAAAATCCTGTATGAAAAAATCCAATGGCAGAAAGGATCAACAAATATCAACAACGAGGTAAAAACTAAGTTTAAATTGTAGGTCAGTCATATAAATATATATATATATATAAATATTGCATGTATCATATAAATTCAACAAATAATTCACCTAAATGACCTCCGAAAATAAATTTCAAAAATCTATATACTACATCACATTGGACTGGTGGATTTTAATAGGGGATTCCCACTTCGCGATTTCATAATTTCAATCAACCCTGCCAACAACACCAATTGATCTAACCTCCAGGTAACTGATAAGAAATTCGACTGAAAAAGCAACACAAATGCTCAAAACAACCTTTTGAGAAGCTATTTTGGTTATTGCAACATCTTTAGTTCAGTTGCCTGATCACTTTAGGTGTCCCAGTGTCGTCCTAACTCCAGTTTTTTTTGCAACCCACAATGAAGATCCTGGAAAGCTTAACATCCAAAAAGTTGAAAAAAAGTTTCAGTTGGATCACCTTGATGATTCAAGGGCATCCACTTTTTTCGGGGGAAGGGGGGGGGAGAAATCACTATATATGGTTAAAGTCATCTATCAAAGATTCCATGTCTCTATACAGGGCTTCCTTTGGTACCTTTGCCATTTTATGGGCTTTTTTTTCCGTCTTCTCACCACCACCCACCCACGTGGACCCCACCGTCGTGACTCTTCACCGTCGTTTTTTTCGGCCAACGAACGGGGCACTTTAGAAAGTACACGGCTCCCTTGGCTGTCCCCATCACTGAGAAGGATTGCGAATCACAGGCTGCAAAGGCACCTGAGGGCTTGGATCCAGTTCTTGCCAGCCAAAGAAGTGTTTGTTTGTTCGGAGGTGGTTGGGGTTGGGGTTGGGCCAGTGGGGCGGCTGGGTCAATATAAGTAAAGGTTGTTTTTTTGTTGTTGAAAGATATGGTGCTTTTTTAGCTATAACTCCAATTTGATCATTAAAGTTCAAGCATTCATGTAGGTTAAGATACCATAATATATTGGATTGTCTTATTCTTGGCGGTTGATCCACCCATCTGATATTATATGAGACAACTTGAGGTGAAAAATTTACAAAATTTAACAAGGAGTGAACAGAAACACATGTTTAAAACCACCACTTAGTAATATGGTGGGGTACAAATCAGGTAGATATCCAACTTGGAACCATCGGTTGAGTAATATGGTGAACCATCAGTTGATTCACTTGTTGTTGTTGAGTGAACCAAACTCCTAGATATCCACTCAGTTGATGCAATACATGTTTTCTTTCATATCCAACTCTTGGATGGCTGTCAGTTCAGAGTGGGATCACCCCCCCCCATCCAGGATGGTATCGTCACCACCAAACATTATGACATGTTTTAGGATCGGGATTCCCAACACCAAACCTTGATTTACCACTGCTACTGTGTGGGGGGTAGATCCAAATTTTGTAAATTTTCCAAGTAGTGTCTGATCATTAAATAAAAAACCGTCTCAAACAATACACCACCACCTTTCGTGAAGGCCACAGAAAATCCCAAGAAATAAAATTCCAAGTTAGTGGCGACGATGAAAGTGTGCATTTTACCCGATGCAAAATGTATCAAAAACCAAAAATCCAGTTCAACGACCACACCGATTTGGAAACCCCCTTCAAACAACACCAATTCCGATTCCCCATGTTTCAACCGTGTAAAAGCACGTTGATTATTCAACAAGAGCCCCCCTAAGATCAGCACTGATAGAATCACCTTCAGGTGCATTGAAGATCACCTTGGACCTTCGAAATTCATCGTCAAGGTGTGGTGCAGGTCAGTAGGAGGGGCAGTAAACAATATGAACTAATGGATGTTCTAGATTTTTAGGGATCCAATCACCTTGTCAGAGGATGATTGGGGTCCACGATCACCTCCAAAACGAAAGGTATTTAGGTTCCATTACCATTCTCAGAACATGAGCCTGGATCCCTAGGGATTATTTGTTGTTTAAAGACACCTCCAACAATAAGTGGTTCACCTGTTTTTTGGAAGACATTCTGGCCGCCAACTTTAATGAAAGACATTTGATTGAAGAGAATTCTGCAACAAAAACAATTGTTTCACAAACCTTCTACCCAAAGGATCATTGGACCCTCGAATAGGAGGTTTGAACCTGTATAGAAGGGGTAAGGTCCTCAAATTAGCCACTTTTGAGGGGTCAGGATTCTTAGGGTAAATTCAAATAATCCCTCACAAACACAAAAAAACACCCAGCAAATGAACTCAATAACAAAAATCACAACAAGTATGAGTACGCTGTGTTTCCCCCAGCCAGAAAGCAAAACAAAACCACTGGAATTGAGTCTCCTCGCTGACTGGGACAAATCCGTCCATGCAATCGGACCTGGCATTCGGAATGGGCAATGTGGGGTTGACTTCGCCTCGCATCTGCACCCACTTACACCGACTTCGATGCTGGATTCCGTGGATTAAGGTCTGGAGGGAGAATTTCTTGGATGCCAAAACACGGGTGAAAACGGGTTTTCCCCGGTAGATTCCATGAAGGTTGGTGAAGAGTCCCTCAATTATAAATACTGATGATGCTTTTCCGACTGTTACAAGGTTTTTTTTCCGCAAGCCCCCCAAAACTAAGTATCTATCTGAATATATTGAATATTCTTTGATACTCACCACACATTTCAGGTGCAAAAAAACATAACATGCAAGTACAGTACGTATCTTCTTGTCTCCTTGATGTGTCAACAATATGGAAATGGCCATATGAGAGAACTCCCAGCAACTCAGCATTCAAAACAGGCAGATTTTTGAGGTGCAAAACCTGTAGCTTTAGCAACAAAAACAACACATCCCATCCCATGACAACGAGGATAGATACATCTTCTCCATCCACTTCCCATCGCTTGTTCTCCAAAACCCTTACACCCCACAAAAACCCAACAGCTGGAACCAACAAATTGGAGGTTTTGAATATGGAAATTTTGTTGTTTTTTTCCTTTTGGAAGGCTGAAAATTTTCAGCTTCCAGCTGTAAACTTGCGTGTAAAAAAGCCTGAGAGGTTTCCGAATTCGTTTTCCAGAAAAAATCCCACGTGAACAGGATCTTCCTGTTGGAAAGGTTGGTTTGATATCCTCCCCCAATCTTTTTTTGAAACGGATGTTTCCGAAAATAGTGGTACCCGCAAATCATCCATTTTAATAAGGTTTTCCATTATAAACCATCCATTTTGGGATGCCCCTATTTTTGGAAACACCCAAACTCTCAAACGTGACCCCTTCGATTTGGAGGCACTCCTTTTTTTTTCTGTTGTAGCAGCTCCATTGCCAGTTTCCGCTGGTGTGCTGTCACATAGTCCTGGTCGTCTCACACACATACGAGAAGGAAAAGGAGTCACCCTGATTTGGTTGCCTTATGATATGTTGTACCCTTCCTCTCATAACCATGCTTCAATGAAAAAATGGGTGTATCTCCAATAATGAGTTACCTTTCGGACAAAAAAAACAAAAAAAAGTTTCCACTGAACCATGATTATGGGGGAGAAAAAGCAACTGTATATTTATTGTAACTATTAGTATAGTAACTCATTATATCTGACCAAAAAAAAATAATATTTCACCAAGCTAGGTCCCATTTCCCTTCCAAAAAGCTACCAACATTGGGGCCCAAAACTCGTGTGAGGTCACTTAGATTAGTGTCTATTTTCCCAACTCCGAGGACATCAAGTCGTGTTTTTCCTACATAATTAAATAACTTGAGGCTCCCACCCAAAAGGGTGAGATTCGCAGAAAAACAAGCTGATGTTTCCCTGATTTTTTCAGGCACAAAATGGCGACCTATTTTGGTGGTTTAGGTACTTGGAGGGATCATCCCTCCAAAGTGGTTCATAGCCAATGCTAGTAAGTCCACTGATTGGAGCTGTTCCCCTTCCAAATGGCCTTTTACTTCATGGCGGTAACAAATGGGGGGTGATCCTATAACCATTTACTTCCTGGGATGATCCTCCAGGTGTTGTTTTTTAAAAAATCACACGTGTTTTTTAATTGTTGCGGAGCTTGCAAGCTTGCAAAATCCAGGAAATACTGTTGATGGAAGAAATCCTGCACCACCTGGGATGTATAAAAGCCTGTAAATAATGAGATATTTACCATATCAACTGGTGCAGGATTCTTTCCATCAACGGTATGATGCCAAAAAAAAAACACTCCTCATGTTTGGGGGGCAGCAAGCTGCCATGCAGCCCCGAAGTTTAACATACGTCCCGCCCTAGAAAATGATGGTTGGAAGACTACGTTCCTTTTGGGATGGAATATTTCAAGGGGCGAACTGTTAAACTTCCAGGGAGTAATGTCATTGTGTTGAATGAACATGTCAGGGAAATAAGATTTGTATCGCTGGACTATCAGGCCCAAGAGAACAAGAAGGACAAGGTGATTTCCAGAGGAAACTGAAAGAAACCATATCACATTCACGTTACTCCACTATATTCTGACCATCTTTGCTTCTCAAATAAAGATTGCATCACTCAAGAAAATCTGATATACACAGGTTATTCGCGGTAGTGTCATATGTCACAGTAGTTGACCCAAATCTATAGAGTCTTTTATCAGTTCAGGTTTCTTGAAATGAAAGTACTCATGCTTCCAAGTTTGGGCTAAATGTCTGATGAAAGAGTTTGAAATGAAGATTGAAATAACAGTATTTAATGTGTATAGTAGTGTATACCTGCAACTCTGCAGCAAAATGTACAAGTACGGACACAAAAAAGGACATAGCCACAGTGATATATAGCAATTACACTCATGTCCTCTCTTTGGGAGGTGTGAAACCATGCCAACAGAAAACCCAGACCCAGACTTTTTGCGATCAAAAAAAACAACAACATCAACAACTGATTGGTGGTTTCAACCCCTTTGAAAAATATTAGTCAAATTGGATCATTTCCCCAGGTAGGGATAGAAATAAAAAATGTTTGAAACCACCAGCAAGGTCTGGTGGTTTTGAGTTTTTATTCATCACCTTCTTAGGGGCTTGTTGTGATGTGGTCTGTTTTTGAGAGGTGATGTTTTTTTTTTTTCGGGGGACAAAAGTCGTGCAAACCCGCCAAAAATGATTCTGAAGGAAAATTGAAAGTAACTCCTAAACTCCATCGTCCAACTCAACAAATACCCCAACCCAGATCCATATATATATATATATGGTATATCTACCTACATTTTACCATAAAAGAAATCAACCAAAAGTAGGTAGCTAGACCATGGATGGATCCTATGAGTACTGAAAAACATGGCTTCCAAAAAAAATCGTTGCTTCAACCGATTCCCACCTGCAATTTGGGATCTACCTCTGCATTCCGTGGAAAGCTTGCTAACCTCAAAGGGGGGTATCGATGATGTCAGCTAATGGTAAGGCTTGGTGGTTTGGACCCCCGGTGGTTTAGGATTTTCGTTTCGGGGTACCATCAACTAACAATCCAACCATCATTTTCGGGGATCCAAGCGGAATCCATATCACCGGGCCTAACTAATCACCAATTCACTAATATTAGTTGAGGATGCCTGTTCAAAAAAAAATACCCTCCCTGAAACTAACATAGCACCTGAAAATGGATGGTTGGAACACTAGTTTCCTTTTGGGATGGCCTATTTTCAGGTGCTATGTTAGTTTTAGGGAGTGTAAGTGATGATTCTTAATCAAAAACCGCAACATACCCCTGGTATCTAGTAGCTGCAGGCATCCCCTTTCACCACCAAATGAAAGGTATCCCTTCTTTTAAAGTCTTGGTTGAGGGTATGTTCCAGGGTCTGTTGGAAAGTTCTTAGAATGATGATAAATCCCGTATTCTAATACATATATACCAAGCGTGCCAACTAACCCCGGAAAAAAATGTTGCATTGACACCCTGCAAACCATTTGGCATCCTTCGGAAGGTCCAGGTATGTACAGTACGTGTAGATGTGTAATTTACGCTTGGTTGTAGGCTTCTTTTTCCCCTCCCCCAATTCGAAAAAAAGAATTCGTCAAATGGAATCATCCGTAAAGTAGGATAGAAAAACAGGGCTTGCAATGAATGTCCCTCTTAAATATCACACATGGAAAAATCCTTCATCTTAAGCCCTTGAAAGTGGTGATGTGAAAAGCCAACCCTCCAAAAAATGGGGGAAGAGATGAACCTCGCTAATACACTCCGGAATCTCTATCATTTTTAGGGTCCATGTTAGGTTTTGGGGGGTAGACAGTAGACACGTCTAACTTAGATGATTATCAGGTCCATCCGATCCGATAAGAATGATCCTTGGATATCTCGAAACTCGGAGGTGTTTTTATCCATGCCTGGAAAGCCTGGAAATCCAATAGTTGCTGGTTTTAGGGGTAAAGTTGCCTTAAAAAAATAGGACACTGGCGTTCCAGGTGGATTTATGACATGCAACTGAAAGCTTTCAAGTCAAGCAATGATGAAGTTGCATGGCATCATGGCATCACGCATCAACCATCCACGACTCCATCTTCTTCATGGATTTTTTTGAAGGGTACCCCCCCAATGCCCCCCAAAGAGCCCCACAGGAATGGCCTACTCACTACTGTTGATGGAAGAAATCTTACACCACTTGACACCTGAGGTGTATTGAGCCTTGAAGATAATGGGATAAACTACCAACCTCAACTGGTTAGCCGGATTTCTGAACCATCAACAGTATGGAGTCATGCTTTATTACCTCACTTACTAAATGGATCTACATGGGATGATCCTCCAGTACACCCGCCAAAAGACGCTGGAAAGTTAGCTGCAAGTAAAGCTTGACGCCAAGCCTTCTCGCCACTGACCTCGAAGATTTGTTTTCGGGGAGAGTTTGTGAGGAAAATCTCTAGAGAAATCACCCCTGTTAGGAAATCACATGACATAAATCTATAGAACAAACCTAAACAAAAATCGCACCTTATAAGAAATCACTTGTAGGGAATCTATCAAATCAAATAAAGTAATTACCTGGAACCCAAAGGCCAACCATTTTTAAATGGATGGAGATGGTGAAACAACCATTTTCTATATAAAGATTTGGTTCATCATCCAATTGATAGCCAACCATTTATAAATGGTTGGCCTTGAGGTTCCAGGTAGAAATCCAATGTCTTTTTTTTCATATAAGTCAAGCTTTTTAGGGTTACCCTCCCTGAAACTAACATAGTACCTGAAGTCATGGATGGTTGGAATACGAGGACCTTTCCTTTTGGGTTTCGGCCTATTTTCAGGGGTGAACTGTTAGTTTTGGGGAGGGTAGTTATTTTCTGCCTCAGTCATTTCTATCGGCAAGTACCCTTGAAAACATGTTTGTTTTCACCCAATTGAATCCAGACCCCCGGGGACCCGGAAGGATTGGGGACCCTCAAATTCCGTTTCGGAGCCTCGAGAGCCAGTTGGTGAAGTGCTTCCCTGCCGCTTCGATGAAATCCTCACGGCAAAGGGAAATGGGGTCGGCTGCAGCCAGCCACGCTCAACAGATTTGTTCATATTCTGTGGCAAAGTTCTCAATAATTCCAACATCTCGACTTGATCGACTTGGTGGAAACCAGGGTGAAAATACCAACAAAAATATAGAATTTGGAACAAGTAAGCCACAATTGGGGTCCCTTCATCTTCCGATTTTTCTTTAGGAATGAATAAACATATCACACACAATCCCAGAGGATCCATGCATGGTATATTTACCCACATTTGGCTTGGTTTTTATGGTAAATGTAGGTAAATATACCAGTCCCATGGATCCCTATGGGAATTTGTTGAGAAAACCACATATTTTCAAAGTCATCAAAAGTCGTCATCGGCTTTTTGTGTTTTTGGCTTCGCTCGTTTTCCCCCATGATGTCCAATTCCAACCCGCCACGTGACGTGACCGTCGTTTCCAGTCGGCCAACCTGGTCGTGCATGTACCCAAACCCCGCGCTGCAACTCAATCTGCAACTGTTCAACTGCCCACGCAGCACAGCCCTGGCGGTTTTGGTGAACGTTTTGAAAATGGAAAAAAAGAAACAAATCACCGGTTTTGAAGTTTTGATTTTTGTTCAAAAGCATTTTTTTGAGAGGGTGTCCTTTTTTGGTAGGGATCCCGGATCAAAAAATGAAAAAAATGGATCAATATCTATATATATATATATATGTAAGAATGTGTATATGTTATTAGGCACAGGCTGTCAGGAGCATCATAGTTTTTTGTCCGTTTGGGATTCCAAAGGAATGATTTTGTGATGCTCTTCGAGCTCCTGAGGCTTTCATTTTATTCAAGGGACAATTGGGTGTACCCCTAGCAGTGTACCCATTGTATTTATTTAGCTGGTGGTCTCTAGGGATTCTTGAGGATGAAAAACCCATAGATACCCATCTATAGGGATTTCCCACAGGGGGCCTACGTTGGGAGCGGGGTAAATCCAACTATCCCCTGATTTTGGGAAGTAGGGCATCCCCAAAAAAACGACAAACCTTCCCACACTCCACTGGCCAACTGGGAGGGGTTCGGTTCCAATTCCGATGTACAACGCATCATACCAGCACCACCTAAGAGGTGCCAATATGACCCCAAGGGGTGGTTGATGGGCACCCCTTACCATTCATTTGGCACCCCTTAGGTGTTCAAGGTAGGTAAGATTAGATCATTCCTTCCACTTCCAAACAACTACACCTTGACTCGTGAGTCCGGGATCGATGGCTGCGATCGCCATCGATCCTTGGAAAGGTGACTTTTTACCAACCCGTTTGAAAAATATGCGATAGTCAAAATGGGTTCATCTTCCCCAGGGTTCGGGTTCGGGGTGAAAATTCCAAACATATCTGAGTTGTCACCACCCAGCAAATGTGCTGCAAACTCCTCTTGTTCACTTCGATGACAACAACTCTTTGATAGTTTTTAAATTAAGCCGCCCAAGCCCCATCAGTTTTCAAACCTCCAATTTTGAGATGTGACACATCCCATTAGAAAAGATCAGAAAAAAAACATACGCTGACAAAAACACAAATCCAAGCAACTTATCATCACTTAGGGGTATCTAAGCTTAGAGTCCTGATTTGTTTCTTTGCTTTTTGACTTCAAAGATACTTCACTTGAGTCACTTGCATCAAATCATGACTCAACTTTGAACAACCAACCGGTTGCAAGTTGTTGGTTGGCTAAATGGGAATCCGCCACTTTTCTGGCTGCCAAGCTCACTTCAAAACCAATTCCATGAGGTTGAATTCAAAATAAAAAAAAGATCACTAATTACTCAACTAAGAAACACCAACTACAGTGACCCCATGTCACCCACCCACCACCGCAAAAAACAAAAAAAAGAAGCACCCTTTACCGCCTTTACTCCAAACCCTCCCCCACCCCGGCAATTTGTCTGCCAAATCCCATCATCCCATCGTCGTTCCTGGCCTCAAAAAAACGCACCACTTTGGAGTCTTCTAGGTCACCACCAGCAGCCAAACCCAAGCGTAGCCTTAAGGCAGCACGTGAAAAACTTGGAAGGTGAGGCTTCCTGAAATATCACTGAAAAAACGTGTTTTTTCTTTAAATTGGACTTATATATGTTGTTAGTTATATATTATAGTTGAGAATTATTTTGGGTTAAAAGTTATTCAGTTATTACATGTCATTACCCTAAGTTTCTACCACCATTGAGCTGGCATAGTTCAACCTTTTTTTCGAGCATCATTTTTCACCCGGATCTGTCAGGAGATGATCTTGAGGCCATCAACGAGTGAATCTCCATTTGTTTGTTACAAACTTTCATCTGATCGGAAAGGGCGGTTTGGCACACTCCACTTGGTTTGCTAATACTGATGGCTTGATCATCACCAAGATTGAGATGCACGAGGTTTCCCCCCCCCCAATTGGACAAAAAAAACATAGTCATACACCCCCGAACTTTAACAGCGAGTTTACCCCTGCAAGCCATGGCGGTTAATGAAGACGTTCGGTCGCCTTTCCGAAATTGGGGGCAAACGGTAACTTTTCCGGGGGGCTATTCCTGTTAAACGTTGGTGGGTAATAGCTTGGTTCTAACCCCCAGAATGCCAGTTGAGAAGGTTTAAGTTGGTCCTTGTGGTGACGAGACGATTGCATCCTGGGGGAAGGGAAACCCAAATCGCACATGGAAAAAAGTGGTAAAATCATCTCAATGACAAAGTATACCCTCCCTAAAACTAACAGTTCACCCCTGAAAATAGGCCGTTTTCCCCAAAAGGAAACGATCGTCTTCCAACCATCCATTGTGTCAGTTTCAGGGAGGGTAACCCCTTTTCGTTACACCAAAAAAAAGCATCGATCCTGGTCCCTCAAAAGGCCAAAAGGCAGCCTTTTAGGGTCAATGACTCTCTCGTTTTCCAAAGGTTTGGATATGTTGGTTCTGTGGTTAAAAAATCCATCCCCTCCTTCTGAAACCATGTTTGGACACCAAACCTCCTGGGAATCTGCATGAACGCAACAAAAACAAACAAATAACTCGAGAAACGCCAAGAAACGACTTCGCACCGCAGCGATGAATCTCATCAGAACCGCTACCTCTCAACCAGGGGTGATTTTGTCAACACAGTGGGCCCCGAAAAACCAGTGAAACGTAGGGGCCCATGTCACTCCGTCACCCCACTGATGAAAGGTGATAACCGCAACCCCAAATACCCGTTTACAGGGCGAAAATTTATAGGGGGCCCATAACTCCCAAAAAAACAACGGGGAATCATTTATATGAAATCAACCCAAGCTTCATGCACTAATAGATGCGGGAAATCACGAACTTCTCTCATACCTGGACCCTCCAAGGGGTGCCATATGGATGGGATTAAGGCTGCCATTAAGCAACCCCTTTAGTTTTTTTTTTCCACACCACCACCCCTTGGAGTTTTATGGTACATTTTCAGTATCAACTTTGAACCCCCCCAACAAAATGGTTCCCCAACCCAATTGGAAAAATATGCTCATCAACATGGGTTCATCTTCCCCTATTTTGGGGACCTTGGCTTTGCCATACGGTCACCTTCGTGATTCCGGTTCCCAAAAAAATGGTGGATCCAAATGGCTGGTTGGTCTCACATTTTAGTCATTGACCAAAGAATACCATTTTACAGCAATTGAAAAAGGAGATGGCACAGTCCCGAGTCCCCATATATTGGTGATATATGGGCCCTTTACTAAACTCACATGTTTGCATCTGCCATCTATCTTGAGCTTACGGTATACTTATCAGTATGTCATCATGGTCATCTGTGGATCTTCCAAACTTTGCAAAATGTTGTGCGGGCAAATATTCCCCAACATGTTGAAAAAACACCCATTCATTCAGCATCTTTTTGTGGATATCCGGAAGAGTCAAAAAGACCATATCTTTGAAACCAAGGGGCCGACGTAGTTATTTCACCCCAGTAAAACCCTACCAATCACAGCAGCTGTATAGTTTGCGATAATTCCAAGTATTCAGCAGTTTTTCGGCACTGTGGATGAAAAAACCTGGCTTTTCCCGGGTGGAAAACACCTGGGGTAAAAAAGGGGTGAAATATCTCAACACACAACTAGGGATAAATCCACTACTTAACACCAGTTGCAAATGTGATATATAACGACTGGATCTACCCTCTCCCCAGGATGCCAGTGGCACATGGAGGTTTAGGTCGACATGTTGCAACTCATGTCGTCCTGGGACGAGCCTGCATCATGGGGTAGATTGAAATACGGTTGATGGCAGAAATCTGGCGTTCACCAGTTGAGGTTGGTAGTTTATCCCATGGTTTACAAGGTTTTTTTGCATCCCATTTGGTGCAGGATTTCTGAACCATCAACAGTATTTCACCCCAGTAAACCCTAAACCCAACCGCGCCAACTACTTGGAGACTACTTCCCGCGTAAGTAGGTAACGATGGGGTAATCGTGGAAAAGTTCCCCGTAACCAAAATGGCCTTCCAAAATGGCAACCAACAAATGCTTGGATGTCCCAGAAAGATAGTAAGTGGTTAGTAAGTGGATTATAACCCCAATATACCCCATTTATAAGTAGGTTATAACCCATTTACTAACCATTTGCTAACTTCCTGGGACATCCAAGCACCGCACCTGAGATCTTCTGAAGCGGTGGCTGCCTCTTCGTTGACTCCTGGTGTGTTGGCCACTCCGGAGGCTCCCGGCTTGATGCCTCCAGGTAAGAGATGGTAAGATTGGGTGAGCCTTGCTCAGCCAAGGGGCTATGCAACCACCAGAGATCCTTCTCGTTGTTTTGGAGCATTGGGCCACCTCAAAGGTGATAGAAGAGGTGGACGATTCAAGAGCTTGATAGAACATACGATATGATAATGATTCTTATGAATATTATGATCATTAACAAATAGATGATGATGATGATGATGATGATGATGATGATGATGATGATGATGATGATGATGATGATGATGATGATGATGATGATGATGATGATGATGATGATGATGATGATGATGATGATGATGATG
>DF240724.1:69623-77123 GCA_000507305.1 Breviolum minutum Mf 1.05b.01
TAGATGATGATGATGATGATGATGATGATGATGATGATGATGATGATGATGATGATGATGATGATGATGATGATGATGTCGATGTCGATGTTGATTGTGCTTGCTGGGGTCAACTTGTTAGGATAACTATTTGCATCTGACAACTAAACAGCTGTTGAAAGCACGAGGTTCTATGACATGATGAAGTTCAACGGCAACATCCCTTACATATACACCACCGAAGTTGAACCGCTCGTTTACCCCTGAAAAATGGTGCTTGGAAGACGTGACTTCTCCTTTCCTAAATTGGAGGCAAACGGTAACTTTTCAGGGGCTATTCCTGTTAAACTTGAGGAGAGTATAAAAATGCTGAACCTGTCCTTTTAAATCATTCCAAACCTCCAAAGTACATGATTGATGAGGATGTGTTGGCTCCGTTTCTCACCTCAATATCAGCCTTTGTGAACTGTCAAGATTTTATCCCACATCTGCCAAATGACAAAGAAGAGATGGATTCCCAAAATTGAAATTGCTCGCCATGTTTTTGGGGGTTTTCCACTTGGATTCCCAAAACTCTTTCTTCGAACTGACCCAAGATAACCAGTTCTTTCATGAATGGCCTGGTGATTTCCAACATGGTTTTTTTCATGCATTTTTGTTGGAATCCAAAATTCCCACAACCACTTTTAATCTCTTATATACAAGATTCATAGATGTGTGTCTCAAGTGTGTCCTAAATTTCAGGTCGTTTGTTTCACAAAAAAACAAATCGGTTCCAACATCTCACAAAAGCACTTTTTGCCGCCTTTGAAAAGGATTTCATTCATGAAGTCGGCACTGCCCCTGGCAAACCGGCAGCCCGAACCACTGCATGGAACCACATGGTAGGAAACCCTTTGTAGAAAAGAGGGATAATCTACTTGGGAACTGTAGGCATATGTATATATATATATATATTACGGCATATATATATATATGTATATACATACAGACACAGCTTATACGGTTTTACAAATCAAAACTTAGCAGTTGTTGATGTTTTTCGAATATTTACAAAAAAAGGACAGTTGGTTCAGGATGTGGTACATCCAATCATCAGAAATGGTGGAATGCTCACTAATGTGGTAAGGGGATGGATGTAATGGGTGCATTCAAGTGTATTCACCCTTCCTCAAGCAACCATATGGATCCCGTGGATCCCACTTTGAATATGTATTTGCACAGTTTTCACATCACTCTCCACTTTCATAATTGTGGAAGAAAGGGTATGTTAATTGGCCATTGGGAGTTTTTGACACCTGTAAAGCCGTATGATCCGTATGTGTCCTATCTGTTCGGCCCCCTCATGAGCTGATTTGTTTGGGGAGTTCAAGTTACACGATGGACCATGCGACAAAGCACCCCAAAAGGGACATGTGCATAGAGCACCCCTGAGACCCCTTCCAAACAAAAAGAAACAGGACTATCATGGCATTGAACAATCATACATATGTATGTGTATATACATATTATATACATATTTACTGTCTATATTTGCTATTTCAGCATATGATATACAGAAAGTACAAAAGCAAATAAAAAAACAAGCCCCAAGAAGCCCCAAGAATCTCCCTCGCCGGTGTCGTGCCTAGGTAGACCGGTCTCCCGTTGACCCAAGGTTTTTTCTGAAGCCTGACGGATAACAGGGATTATACGAGCAGTGATGAAAAACCCTACGCCTTTCTGGACATTCCATGAAGTACTGGTTCTGGTTGCTGGTTGAACCAACCCATCTGAAAAATATGCGCCTCAAATTGGGTTCATCTTCCCCAAGATAGGGATGAACATTAAAAAATATTTGAAAACACCACCCCAGGGTTGGCAAAAAGAAGGGATCCTGATTTCATGGCAAAATTTTATAGTCACTATCTAATTGAGTAGTAACTATCTTCCCCTGTATTTACAGGAATCATCACATGAAAACAATCCAAACTTCATGCATAAACTTTTTTATTGGAAATCCCTGAAACCTACCATAGGGTCTTACATCATTTCCTGGAAATCTCAACAGCAACTGGGGCCTCCCAGATCACCGTTATAATACCCTAAGAATCCGTTTGTATGTCCCAAGATTTCAGGGATTACCTCATGATTACCTGTTGAAAATCGGATGGGATTGGTCGGAACAATCCTCAATTATCTCCAGGGAGGCGGAGGGGTCTCGATTTCTTAGGGATATTAACATACCGGTTCATCGGCAGTCCCACTTGATGAACTAAGTGGATTTGAATTGACAAAATAATCTATATAGTTGGTGGTTGAACCAACCCCTTTGAAAAATATGCTCATCAAAATGGGTTCATCTTCCCCAATTTTCGGGGTGAAAATAAAAAATATTTGAGTTTCCACCACCCAGTAAATTTATATTGGGTCAGCTAGCTAAAACACACCCGTCGACTGCATTACAATCAATTGCTTCTTTATATAAATACAACTTCAAATGCTTTCAATAATTTACAGCGAGAATTATTAAACATGTCATGTTTTACAGAATAACCAAATAAACATAGGCTTCGGTTTTGTAAAATGATGTTCTGTAAGGATCATTGGACCCTCCAATGGAAAGCGTTGAACCTGTATAGAAAGGGTGTTTTGGTCCGCAAAATAGCCAGGCCTTTGAGGGGTCAGGATACTTAGGGCTTCTCTTTTCGGAATCCCATCACCACTACTTAGATGTCCCAGGAAGTTAGAAAATGGTTAGGATCGGTGGGCTATGACCCCAAGGAATACTCTATTTATAAGTAGGTGAAATCACCCATTGATCCTAACCATTGATCCATCAACTTCCAACGGAACATCCTGGTGTACACCACATCCATTGATCCGAATTGCGCCTTGTTAAGAACCAAAGCTTTCACCAAATCTTCGTCCTGGCAACTTGGAGGATCATCATCCCAGGACGGAGGGATACATCGGAGTGGTATCTTTCGGTCCCTGCCGTTCTTTCCACCTGTTAAGAGTGGATTCAGAAATGAAGGTGAATTTTTCGGTCCCTTAGTAAAATTCCAATCACATTGTCAGAGGATGAATTGGGGTGGACCCAATCACCTCCAAAACGAAAGGTATTTTAGGTTTAAATTACCATTCTCAGGAAGTGAGCCCGGATCCCTTACTAAAATAGTGATGATTATTTTGCCACTGTGAAGCAGGGTTGAACAGCATGCCGCAATCGTTTACCCTCCTAAAGCCAACAGTTCGCATGCCAGACATTCTTCCCAAAAGGAAAGGATCATCTTCCAACCATCCATTTCTCCGTGCGAGCCGTTAGTTCTAGAGAGGGTAACAAAATCTAATCGCTTTCTGAAGATGAGTCACTATTCTACGTCATCAATCCATACATCCATCCATCCATCCATCATGATCAAGATTCATCATCATCATCATCATCATCATCATCATCATCATCATCATCATCATCATCATCTTATTCACGGAAAAGCTCCAACCGAGCCAACTGACCTGATCTATCTCCACCACCAACAGCACTGCTTGATCAAACCTCGAAAACAAACTCGGAAGCCCATGGATTTTTGGCGATGTGTTTTTGAGTTTTTGTTTAAACACAAACAAAGGATGGACCAAAAGGTGAGTTCTTGCTTTGTTCAAAATAATTGCCAAATTGATTTGTGTATCACATCTTAAATACTGTATAAAATGGTTGGTTTAATGACAATTAAAAAAACATATGAGAATTAATAACAGAAATCGATGCTCTGCTATAGAGATTCGTAGGAATTCAGCAGCACTGGGGGGGAATTAGCAGGGGTGGGTTCCTTCCTGTCTCCAAAGGTTAGGATACAAGATGGGCCCTACTATCGTTATAAATGGAGTTATGGGGCCCCTATAAATGGCCTGAAATAAATGAGTTACCGGGATTATAATTCATAATATAGGCTGTAACTCCAGTTATAACTGGTAGGGGCCCACCTTGTAACCTACTAAAAACACAATGATCCTGGTGGTCACTGGCCATCGTGGGAGGGGGTGTACATCCCTGTAGTATATAATAATGTATACCTTTGGACCCTGAAAAAACTGAAGGTTTAGGTTTTAATCCCTAAAAATATGGGTGTTGTAGCCCTTCAAAATTAAGGCTTAATTAAGGTTTTTGGTTCCCATGGTATGTGTATATATATATATATATAACGTATATCTTGATCAAAAACAAACAGCAACACGCGCACCTTCGTCTCATGTCAGGTGTGAAACTGGAAAGATATATCTTTCCAAACATCATAACGCAACAAAAAAACGGAATCCGTTAACCCACACCTTTCCGGTATGGTTTCACCTCAAAGAAAACTCATAGAGACTAAGTGGCACTTCTTGAAATAGGCCCGAGAGCGGATGTGTCATCAAAAGATCACCCACCTCATGCGTCACGTTGAGGATGCATCGTCGGCTATCAACCAACCCCCCCCCCTGCTGTACACCCCTCAGAAATATGGGTTTAATAAGGCCTTATTTACGGGAAACCAATGGTTAACAAGGCCTTATTTCCGCGGGGTACTTTACGGGGGTAGTTTAACTGGCCATGACTTTAAGGAGGCTTAGATTGTCTTGAGGCCTCAAGAATTTTGCCAGTTTCTCACATCCGCTACAATGTTAATCCAAAAAATCTCATGGTCGGACTAGTCGCATAGGCGGTCACCACAACCATTGCATCACGAATAAATCATTGCCGGGACCCAATCTGTGGGACAAGTCATAGAAAAGTTTACAAACTTTTGCTTTTGTCCTTTGACAAATTGAACTTGGTTCTTCAAAAAAATTGGCAGTTCTGTCTTGGGGGGCACAAGAATGACAAAACTCCCACATGAAGAATGTATTTTCGTGTTGGAACAAACATGTGATCTTCTACCTTAAGCGAGTTGATTTACCTTCCTGTAAACTAACATGGCTGGCTGGAAACCCCATGAAAATCTCAATTTTATGCAGGATATACCTTCCGTTAAACTAACATAGCCATGGAAATCCACCTTTTCCAATAGGAAATACGTCTACAAATGGTGGAATGTCCATTGCTATGTTAGTTGATCCCGGAGTGTATCTCTTCATTCAGGGTCCATTTTCCGGTCGGTCTCCGCTATGTTAGTTAAATCCCGGAGTGGAGGCAATTCCACCTTCCAGCACTTCGAATTCACCTATTCAACGGTTCAAAAGATCCCCAGATGATGATGATGATGATGATGATGATGATGATGATGATGAATCACATGGTAATCAAAATTAAGAACACACCAACAAAACAAATATCATCCAAGATAAGAATCATGTTTTCAGGTCTGTTTTTTTGGTATATCAATATATACAGGGTATGTATCTACATCTACATTTAAATATATGTACGTATATATATATATACATGAATCATTCTCCAAACATATGCAGCCTGAACCCGCGTTTCTCAGGTTTTTTGTTGGTGTCACACCTCGACGCTGTGATCTTCGCTGGGTGCACACCAAGTCAATCGCCACCTGGATGACATCAGATAAACTACTTGGAGGATGGGATCAGAAGTGGATGTAAGGTGGTTACCCAGAGGACCCATGGGACTGGTATATTTACCCTCCTGGGAACTCACATATCCCCTACCGTTTGGCAGTTTGGAAGATGATTTTGTTTTTTCCCAAGGTGGGATATGTTAGTTCCCTGGAGGGTACCCACATTTGGTTGGTTTTAATGGTAAATGTAGGTAAATATACCACCATACATGGATCCTATGGTAAAAAGGATCACCCCCATGTAAAATTGACGCCCGGAAGTTCGGCGAAATCGTTGGAAAGGGTGTTTCACAACCCGGATCCTTACTTGGAAGATCATCCCAGGACTCGTAAGCGGTTAGTAACCATGGTGATCGTAAGTCCCCTAGCTGGGGTTGTGGGACCCCTCCAAATGGCCTTTTTATGGCGGTATAAATAGTGGCTACTAAGCACTTACTAGGTGGGATGATCCTCCAAGTAGGGGACGAAACCGATCAGCATGCTTTTAGTAACCACGTATTGGGATGATCCTCCATCCGTAGCGGTTGATGGCGCGAGTCACGACCCCCCTTCGTCAACGAAGGACTGGAATTTCGCCCCAAAATTTGCTGTGGGAAATGTGTCGATGTGTTTCTCCACATATATGTGTATATTATTTACCATACATACCATACCTACAGTAGAACCCAACGGTCAACCCCTTTTTTTCGGTTGGTTTCAACCCAAAACGCTTCAACTTCAACAAAATCCACACCTCGTAGCCTCTGGCAATACATCTTTCTCATCCCTGACAGCGAAGCTGAATCATGGGGTTGGGAATTGAAGGGTACCCTGCGGAATGCCAATCCCCGAGAGGGATCATCCCATGGGGTTAATCATAATAACTTATGGTCAATAACTTATGGTACCCAAACAAAATAGATTTGGTCTTCTTAGAGGGCCCATCATGGGACCCCTTCATCATCCCCGAAAAATAAGGCCGGCGATTTTTTCTGGGGGAAACGTGGGTGGGGGGCCCCTTAGATTCCCATGACTGAAGTCGCTGCTGGGGAAAAATCTAGACGAATGGATACCTGGCTACAATGATGTGCGCGTAAAAAGGTATCTTCGGCACTCAAAGATGGCTATTTTGGGTATCCATGTTAGTTTTCCTGGGTGTAGTTGGTAGTTTAGTTGGTAGTTTCACCGGAAAGAGAATGGATATTTCATTTCAAATGCTTGGGAAAAATATAAAACTTCTGCCAATCCGCTCGGTTCACAGCTGATCCTTCATATGACTTTTCTTGGTGTCAAAAGTAAAATCTGGGTGCCATTGAGAGGTTGCCCTAGCAGTTGTAGTGAGCTAAGCAAATATATGTATGTACCGCCCACAAGGTCGGACCCCTATGAGTTCTAAATGGCTTTATGACACCTACAAATGGGCTTGAAAAAAATGGGTAGGCTGGGGTTATAACCCCTATAGATGGAGTTACGATGCTACTTCTAACTGGTAGGGGCTCACCTTGCAGGCGGTGATCGCCGGATTTACAAAGCACCATCTAAGAGTAGTAGAAAGAAACAGAATCACCTCTCATAAATCTCCAAGTAGGAAAACGGTATATACTCATGTTTCCAAAAAAAGCAGGGAGTGTCTCCCACCTGAAGGTTACAACAATGTAAGAACCCCATAAAAAGCATGTAACAACTTGATAGGATGAAGTTACAGCCCTTTACACCCCCAAAAAACAATCGGCGTTTTTAAACCCCCAAAAAAAGGTGGGTTTCTGTCTGCTTTTCCACGGGTGTATTTTCAGGTTCCGGCCGTTAGTTTTCGGGGGTTTAGCTTCAGCCTGGGGTGATGGATGGACTCAGGATACAAGTTTTTTTCAAACAAAACGGCGATCTGATCGACCGGTAATGACGATGACTTTTTTGGTTCTTTGGAAGTAGAGATTCTCCAAGGACCACCACCGATGATGATGATGATGATGATGATGATGATGATGATGATGATGATGAT
>DF240724.1:82123-104664 GCA_000507305.1 Breviolum minutum Mf 1.05b.01
TCTTAAGTTTTTGGGATGTTTTTGGGGGTGTACTTTCAAGAAACTATACCTATATATATAACCCTACTTAGTTAACGTTATGATTGGTTTTTTTTTTCCGCCCCCCCCAAAAAAAACAACCACCACGGACAACGAAACCGTCACCTGGCGCATCGTCGATCCGCTTGTGGCAAGGCATACTCCGTCGCGCCGCCCACGCAGCTCCGAAGCAGCTCTTCACACCACACGAAGTGACTGAAGGGAGGCGACACCGCACGCCGCACCTTGGAGAAAAACCCCGGGGATGGCATGATGGCATATGGGGTCATCATTTTCGTAAGAAAGGTAAATATCCCTATAAGCCCCCCCAAAAAAAATGGATACCAAGTTATATAATAATAAAGGCTTGCAATTAACTCTGGCCACTTATTTTTTTGGGGGGGTGGTTCTTTAAAAAGTTGTATTCGTTTCAGGCCATTTCTAGGTGTCGACATAAGTTATAACTTCATTTAGAACGATCGTAGGGGCCCACTTTGCATGTGTGTCGATACACTCCCGATCTTTAACAGCTCGCCCCTATAAAATGGATGGTTGGAAGACCACTTTCCCTTTTAATGTACGGTACATTTTTGTCATGTTCCGCACTTTTCAGAAGATTTGGAGCATGAAATACACGTGTCACATGTCTTGATTTTGTCTTATGGAAATCTTTAGCAAACCGCACGCAGCTTGGGGTTTCAAGACTTGTTGAAATTGGATTTTTTTTTTCATGAGTAAGATGTGGGGATGGCCTCCGGCGGCCTCTTCTTATATGTCTTTTTGCCTATATATATATATATATACATATATGTAAATACCTGGAACCCCCAAGGCCAACCATGTATAAATGGATGGAGATGGTGAAACAACCGGATGTTTGGTGAGTTCCAACCATTTTCTATATAAAGATTTGAAATCATCCCATTGAAACAACGATTTATTAATGGTTGTTTAGGGTACCAGGTAAATAGATATAATTACATATTATATAAATGAACTGAAATGGCGACACTTGGCTTTTTATGAACGGTGTCCTTTCTATACATCGGGACCCTATTTTTTCAAAGCAACGACAAGCTACGTCAAGCAACTTCAAGGAGGGTTTGGGGGGACCCCGTCAGAAATTATAAATGGGGTGAAATGTAACCCATTCCCAAATACTCAACGTATGGTCTATTTACATTTACCATAAGATGTGTTTAAATAGACCATACATTGAGCATCTGGGATTTAAAGTATGGTTATAACCGCAGGGATTTCCCCATTTATTTTCGGCCATTTAGAGGGGATATGAAATATCCCCCATTTGTAGCTGGTAAGGGGGCCCATCTTGTAACTTACTTTTTGTTGAGATTCCTTCTATACCATGAATCAAATTTCATGATTTCAACCAAAAAAAGGAACTGTTTTTAAAGTTCAACAGCTCCCTAAAATCAAACTTTTGTCACTTTGTTGCAAATTTGTCATGCCATGAAATTACCCCCCAAAAGATCCAAGCTGGTTGGTGACACCCCCCAGCTTGTTGCTCGTTTAAGCTCGTCATTTATGATAGGGCAAAATGGTCGCATCTAGACTGCTCATCATTTGCAAAACAGCACCCGCCATTGCTTCATGGCCGGCATTCTTTCCTGCAAAAAGTGGGATTTGGAGGTTTCCAAAAATAGGGGGTGTTTCCCCCAAAATGGGTGGAAAACCCTAATTAAACATGCAGATGATTTAGGGGTGTTTCAAACCCCCTATTTTCGGAAACAGTCATTTAGAGGGGTTATATATATATACGTATAATAATATATATATACTCCCTGGAAAACGAACGAATGTCCCCTGAAAATCAATGGTTGGAAGTATTTTTTTTTCCTATTGAACAATCAGAATGAACAACTGGAGTAGGATAATCCCCTATAATGGCTTATTATAGTCCCTATATAACTGGGTAGTATTTCATCCCCTATATAACCCAACCAACCAGGGTTTTTTTCATTGCTCAACTGGAGAAATCCACCACCAACATCACCATTCAGCACAGCGCCTGGCCTCAGGATTCCAGATTCGTGGTGCTCGATTCAACAGTGGCACCAAGACGTCCGGCGTGTGGCGTGCTTTGTGCGCCACACGTAACAAGGAGCGTAGGGCCGCACGGGCCGTGGGTGTTGGTGACATGGCAGTGCTTAAGCATCAGATCAATGAGGAATTGACATGAACAAATGGATATATGACAATGCCAGCATTAAGCTTACTGACTACAGCTCATAGAGATGTTGCTTTTTGGAAGTGAATTCAAGTTGATGGACGTTACCCACAGAAGTTCTGACCAGGTATACAAAAAGTAACGATTCATGGAAGTCGTGTTGAGTATACAAAGTGTTTTGTAGTACTGTCTCTGAGTAGCTATATGCTTATTATCACGCTTGGTTCAGTATCCTGAAATCAAGATCCTTTTCGCAGGATAATTCACCCAAATGATTTAACCACCATTTTTTAAATGCTAGTTTGCAAACCACCATTTTTCATAGCAAGGGTTTGTCATCATCCAAAAGGAACCACCAATGCTTAAATGGTTGACTTCCAGGGTTATAATACCAAGTTTATTATTTGACCTCTGCAGGTGTTCAGTGTCCTCCGCATAGCGATAACGTGTTTCTTTACTCCATGGAAAGGTCGATGCGTACACGTGTCAAAGTGTCGAAGGATCTTTCCGATCAAAAGCAGGACAGCCGAAATGCTTTCAAAATCAGCATGGCAAGACTTTTTTGTATCATTTTGGGATGTCCCCAAAAACACACACCAACAAGTTAGCAGTGGGAAGGTCCGATTTTTGGTAGTAAAAAAAGCATTTTTCATTTATGCGTGTCGAGGGGATATTTGTTAATCTCCTGTCACCTCACCTCATGTCAAACTACCAGTGGTTTTGTTTCCAGTCGTCGTCACTGAGAACCGGTAGGGAGCAGAACGGGATCAAGTTGCTTTAGGTGGATTTTCTGGGGCAAATTGCTTTGTCAAAAGACAGGAGCTTCAACAACAAAAGGTTTCCAGCAGTTTTGTTGCACCTAGATGTTAGTATTTTTTTCCGCCATTTTAGGCTAAGAGGTTACCTTGAAGCTAAGCTAAGCTTTGCTAAATCTGGGCAGATTGTTGTTTTATCTTGGAAAAAAAGGCGTTTTCCATGCCATGTTGGTGATAACTGATAACCCTTTTCAAATCGGGTAGAGGATGGTACAGGGATGTACAGGGTACGTATTCCGCTCAACCATTGGCTGAACTCAATGGGGGAAAAGTATTCCCAAAAAAACTAACATCCCGTTCGCCCCTGAAAATAGTCACTCAAATACCCAATTCTTGCTCACAACTGTTTTTTTTGTCAGTGGCCCTACCTTTGTAGGAAAGGAACAAAAGATGTCATCGATTTGAGACCTTGTGTTGTATATTCACATACAGTACTTGTCCTTTACCTTCACAGTCCTTAAATCTTGACATAGATACATCGAAGCTTAAAACATAAAGAAATACGTTGCAGAACAACTACAGCGGCTTTAACTTCAAACAAAACGGTGATCAAAACGCAAGGTTGATGAAAGAAATCTTGCACAAATATGGGATATTATGGGATATAGAAAACATTGATCAATAGTGGCGTTTTAAACTAGACTCCCGGAAACTAACAGCCAAATACTCAATGGGAATGGTATATGTACCTACATGAATGGTCAATTTCTACGGGATTTTTTTAAGGCAAATATACCATTCCCATTCAGTGTACTGGGACGTTTCGCCCCTGAAAATAGGCCAACCATTGATTTTCAGAGGCTGAACTCGCTGTTACTTTCAGGGAGGTACCGGACCTTGGATGTTTCAGGAAGTTAGGATCAATGGTTAGGATCGGTGGGCGTCATAACCCCAATATACAATACTCCTTTTACAAGTAGGTGAAATAACCCATTAATCCTAACCATTGATCCTAACTTCCTGGAGCATCCTAGTATGAGCCCATTTTAGCCAGATGAGTTTTTCACCAACAACACTATGTATCAACATAATTTGCTTGGACCGAGGGGAAGTTCCCACTGTTGATAGGAAGCAAATCATGAGATACATGAAACCTTATCAAATAATCTGGCCAAATTATGATATTTCACCAACCTAGATTTCCCTGAAACAAGGGGATTTCCATTCCTGAGCTACATTTGGGGGTGAGGTCGTGTGAGGTCACTATAATTTGATTAATTTGATCAGAATACTATGAAAAAAATCAGAGAAAATTGGGATAATCTCCATATCAACTGGTGCAGAAATTCTGCAATCAACAGAAAGTCGCACGCAGACTCCCGAAATGCACAGGACCACCTCCGCTTCTGTGGCCGAGAGTAAAACGCCTTCGTTTGGTTGTTCGACAGAAAAAGCAGGATAGCACAAGGATCAACAACATTCAACAACCCAAACAGCGTTTTTTGTGGCTAGTTTATACTATACAGTCGATACAAAGCCTGCAAATTGACTCATTGATCCTCTTAATTTCCAGTTTGAAAATTGCACTCAACATTCCACATCACAAATTCTGAGATGTCCACCCTGGACCCTGGGTATCCGATACCACCGAAGAAACCTCAAAAGTGCTTCCCCGAAACTAATCGCCACCGCCCCTTGAAACGATCGTATTCCAAACCATCCATTTGCATGGGCTTTTGCTAGTTTCAGGGAGGCTACTCCAAATGATAAATAATCCTCGCCATGAACAGTAAGTCATCTTAGGTTCAGATGGGTTCAGGTTTTAAAGGATAGTATATAGGTCATCCTACCTGCATCTTTCAGTTTTGAATTGCTATTAAAACCCTAATTTTGGCATATAAAAAAAGGGTATCCCACCTTTTTTTTTTAGGCAAATTGGATGATGTTTTTGTCCCTTCCCACCTCTTGAAGGAGCCAAGCCACACCTGGGATCCGGCGAGATTTGCTCCAAACAAACTTTGGTGTATGGGTGTTTCCTGGAAAATGGTGGGGTTTTTCCCAAACAAAGCATCCCATGGTTAATACTTTTAATAGGGAAGTTTCCATTATAAAAACAACCATCCATTTTTGGGGTACCACTATTTTAGTTCGAAACATCCATATCAATACTCAACTACCCTCGCTAGTTGGTGGTTGAACCAACCCCTTTGAAAAATATTGTATAGTCAACATGGGAATCTTCCCCAGGGTTCGGGGTGAAAATAAAAAATCTTTGAAACCACCACCTAGCTAGGTATCCGAAAACCCCTCAAAGGCCTGGCTAGTTTGAGGACCAAAACACCCACTTCTGTACAGGTTCAGGGCCCCCCTTCCATTCGAGGGTCCAATGATCCTTAGGGTACAGTAATGCTTAATTGGCGGTTTGGATTGGTGGTTTGGGATTCTAGTGGTACCACCAAATAAGAATCCCTTTCATTTTCGGGGATCCCACATATCCAAACCACCAACCCAAACCACCAATTCACCATTAGTTGAAATACAAGTGCACACAAATAATATATTGATAAATAGTATAAATATGAATATATATATATAGATATATATATATATATGTAAATACAAATACAAACATAGAATAGATATGTATAAATTGACAAAAATATGGATTCATAACATATTATTTGCGTTCCAGTTTTACGAACAGAACCAGTGAAGAGTGAAAATTCACATTCTCTGACTCTTAGTCCCCACGGCGCACCCTGCACCCAATGGCTTCCCCCACCAGCGTGGGGCAGCACGATCCTTCAATGAAGCACCCTCTTCACGACCTAAGAACCACTGTGGATGTCTCCTGGTTGGAAGGATGAGTGGTTAATAAACACCTTATCTAGTTGGTGGTTGAACCAACCCATTTGAAAAATATGCTCATCAAATTGGATCATTTTCCCCAAGTAGGGGTGAAAATTAAAAAAATTGAAACCACCACCCAGTTTTACAGCTAGGCTCTACCCTCATGGAAACTAACATATCCCCTTCCAAAACCCTTTTGAGTCGATGATTCTCCGAACTTCCCGGTCGGTGGGATATGTAATCGTTTCCTGGAGGGTACATATTTCATCCATATGAATGGATCACCCCTAGGCCCCTGTGTTTTTTCATTTCTGGTTTGCAGAACTGGCCAGTATAAACACCTAGGGTGGATGTTTCTAACAACCCGAAATGGGACATGTAGCAAACCCCGTTCTGGTGAATACTTAATTTCATATGATTTTAATGATCCCCAAGAATCCCTATATCTACAACGAACCAATGTCAGCGTCATTGAGCCTCAATGGTAAGTGATACTGGTATGTAAAACAAAGGTGATGAACGTAGGGTTCAGGGGAAATGACGGAGTTGTACATGTACTGCGTTCTTTTTTTGGGTAAACGCAAAACAAACATAATTATTGTTGATGGACAACATTCAAGTGCAGTAACCACTTGGTGTGGGGTTAAACACCCTCAAAGGCAAATTTGCCCCATCACTTGCAGGATTTCTTTCATAAGAAGTAACCAGGGTGATATGAATTGACCAATTTCTTAGCGTTGCTGTTATTCTTGTAAATAAGAACAGCTCATTGCCAAAAATCCGAACTGACTAAGTGAAAATGATCGGCTTGTTCCAATGATCATTGGGGCAATGAAAACCTTCCAATTTCAATCTGGATGATCAACAGAAGATTCGTTCCAAAATGCCCCCCCCTTCGTTTATTCGAAGGCTTATGACTTCAACAATAAAATACCAAACCTTGGTAAGATCAGGGCAAAAATATTGATTTTTTGGGGGGGGAACTTCATCACAGTTCAATTCCCATAATAGGATCCATGGGACTGGCATAGTTACCTACATAAATCCTGGATTTTTACGGAAAGTTAGTATCCCATAGGATCCATGTATGGTGTATTTACCTACGTACATTTGGTTGATTTTTACGGTAAATGTACGTAAATCTACTGGTAACATGGATCCTCTGGGTAGGTAAATCTACGTAGGTAACATGGAAAACCTATGGGATTTTTACCGCATCTTTTGGTTGGGTTTCCCTGACGTTTGGCTAAGGCCAATTGTTCCTTACTTGGCGCGGCTCCCAATGCAATGGAGCCAGCTTCATTTCCATCCTCAATGTTGGCTGAAATCTGGCGGCCCGCATCACTTGAGTTTGGAAATGCAATATCTATGAGATACATCGATATTTATACATGTTCTAGATAGATGTATCGGGTCTACTACTTGCTATTTATTTATCTGTCTATGGTATGTTTGTCTGCATATGCAAATGTATGGGTTTCCTTAGCTGGCATGGTCACACACACACACATGTAGTACTGCTCACCCAAGAAAATTGGCCAGCATGGGAAGCAATGGGAAAGAGTAGATGATTCTTTTGCTGACATGTTTCATATGATATTTCATCACACACACTTAGGATTCACATCCAAATCAGCCAAGAGCAAGCATGACACTTCTGACTAGACAGGGCGAAGTGTTTCACTATCTCATTCGAACTAAACCCTATCCTGACATTGGTGTTGATGGCTGAATCATCATCGTCATCATCGAAGTCATCATCATCATCATCATCATCATCATCATCATCATCATCATCATCATCATCATCATCATCATCATCAATATCACTAAAAGAACCAGAAACAACAACCACCACCGACAACAACAACAACAACAACAACCAGGATCACCACCTTGTGGGCCAAACATCAGCATCAAATAATTCACTTAGATTGATCGTTACTGTCACAGTCGTTGATTCGATGGCTACCTTGACTGTGATTGGAAACCTCACATTCTGAGGTTTTTTAGAGATGTAACAAACATTCCGCATAGCGCAAACTTCTGATGGTCTTTGAAGAAAACAACCCTAGGTTTAGTTGTCATGCAATTCACGGAAAGGAATGTTGGGTGAAACCACCATAGTTTTTAGTAGAAGAATGTGAACTGAACAGTTTGAAACGAAACGAATTCTTACAAACAAATGATGTTCTCCACAAGGGCACCGCAACAGGAGTCATCAGGATTAAAGAAGAGTTGTTGAACAGCGAAGCAACACTGTGTTCTCAAATCTATGGATATATACTTACAAAAAAAACAAAGTCCTAATGTCCAATATCCAAAAAAAACACCTTGCTCCCCCCCAAAAAAAACGCCTTGTTTTACCCCAGGTCACTTTTCCTTTTACAGTTTTTACCAACTCCATGGGTGCTCCGGACGAAGAAGTTCAATCTACGACTCGCTAATACAATTCGACCAAGCCTTGCGAGTCACCAACTTGTTTCATCTGGTTGGTGGGTTTTTCAACCAAACCCATCTGAAACATAGGCGATCGTCAAAATTGGGAATCATCTTCCCCCCCAATTTTTCGGGGTGAAAATTCCGGCCAAAAATCGTTGAGTTGCCACCACCTAGTTGCATCAATAGCTGTTTCTGGTTTCCTTTGAAAAGGGTGGTAGGTTGGTCCCTTCTGGGTGGGTTATTATTTTTTGCTACCGATCCCACCTTTTTATGGGAGCATTGATTTCAGGTATCTAAAATAGAGGCGTGTTTCCGGGCAACCTGATTTATAAGGCTATTTTGAAACTCCCTTACAAAACCTGTATACATACAGCTGAAAAATGAGTACCTCCATTTTAGGTACCTGAAATGTTTGATCTGCGAACCCAGCAGCTGTGGTGTGCCAATTAAATTATAGCGTAATACCATGGTGTTTTTTTAATGTGTCAGGCCTTGGTATGATTTTTCTTTGTTTATTTTTTCGAAGAGCTATACGGATCAGATAGGTGATGTCCTTCTATCATTTCATGATACACTGATAAAATCATCGTAGAGTGACAGTAGAGTGAACAAAATGATGGTAAATTAAACGTTGTTCTCCCCAACTAAACGTACGCAGTTTACATGTGAACTCTTTAGCTTAATTTCATCCCAAACAAAAAAAATGGGGACGAAACTTAACTAGTATCTCTTGTGTTTGATCCCTATCCAAAAAGGTAGGCATTTTTTTTCGCTGCGGGTGGTTGGGGAAGCGACCAGAAGGGGGCTGTTTTTTGGATGCTTGGGATTTGTTTTTTTCACCTGTTGGGGGTTCCATGTTGGAAAACTTAAAATGCCAGTGGAGAAATCATGTTAACAGCTCTAAATATAGCTTTGTGAATTCGTCGTTTTTGCACGGTTTTTAAGGGGTAAGCAGAAGTTCAAAAATGTCTGAGTCGCACAAATTTAGGTGTGTATACATATGTACATCATTCATTTATCATAAAGGTATACATATAATATATACATTTTAGGATGCTACCCCTCCCAGTAAAAATACCTACGGAAGGTTTGTAAGGATCCACTACTAAAGAAATTATTATCCTGGTGGTCACTATCACTGACAGAGGTTTTGCATCCCAATATATGTATTCCATATTTGCATACATGTATATTTATATATATTCCCTAGGGATCAAATCACCAGAGGTTGATTGGGGTCTACAATCACCTCTTCAGCAAGGTATTTAGGTTCCAGGACCATTCTCAGAAGGTGATTGGATTCTTAGGGATTGTATATATACAATAGATGTACACCCCCAAAAGTTAACACAAATACCTCCCTAAATGATGCATGGTAAATGCACTGTATCTCCGGATTCAAATAAAGCTATTTTAGGTATCTTTCTAAAAATTCAGGGGGGCACATACATGTATCTCCGAAAAAAAACACATGCTCCTACAAGATGAGCCCCTACTAGTTGACAATGGAAGTCATAACACCTATAAATGGCCGAAAATATATATATATATATATAAATGGGTAAATGGAGTTACGGGCCACATATAACTGCTGACGGGGCCCACCTTGTAGACTCTTTCCCCTTCCCCCCAAAGGTTTTGTGTTTTGTGTGTCTCTAACTGCTAAGCAACGATGGCATCACCACCACATGTTTCGGAGCTAACGTAGAACAATTCGTCCTTGGAAGTGGAGCAATGGCGCAATGGCTTGCGGCAAAAATGTTGGGGTTTTTGCATTCCATCTGGCCAAAGATATGTATATTATCACCAACCTAGGTTTCCCTGAAATAGCCGGGGTCCCATTTCCCTTACTAAAAACTACCATTTTCGGTTTTCGGTCGTGTTTTCGGTCGCTATAATTTGACCAGAATTCCATGAACTCCTCAGATAACAAGGCCACATATTATGGCTTCATAGGGATCCTTGATTTGATGGAGTCCTTGAAACGTTCCCTTATAATGATTGATTCATGACTGGATCCTTATAATTGTTTATCTGGTTGGTGGTTGAACCAACCCCTTTGAAAAATATTAGTCAAAATGGGAATCTTCCCCAAATAGGGGTGAAAATACAAAATATTTGAAACCACCACCTAGTTATTATAATAACCATATAACTGGCTAGTATATAATCCCCTACAACGTTGCATAACCATGGCACCATGGTTTTCATCACTGCTCTTCTGAATTCAGTATCCCATCTAATGCAGTAATACTAGTTGGTGGTTTCAACCCATCTGAAAAATATTAGTCAAATTGGAAATCTTCCACAAATAGGGGTGAACATAAAAATATTTGAAACCACCACCTAGTGATATATCTAATAGTGCAGAAGATACCAGACCAATTTTGTGGACTCCAAGGAGGATTACTGTAGCCTACTACCCCCGAAAAATTCGAGGAATGGAATCTGAAAATGGATGGTTCGAAGAAGAACCTTTCCTTTTGGGGAAGGTAACCTTTCAGGGGCTATCTTAGACTTCAGGGGTGTATTGCATTCGTCGAAAACTGTTTATTCTTTTACAGATATTCAATCTGTCATCCATTGAAAATGAAATATTCTGTCTGGTAGTTGTTGGTTTATATTCTGTTTAGTTTATAGGCAAGGATCCGTAAATGCTTTTCAATCAGAATCACCCATATAACTCTTCAGCATTTCATCTCCAAAAAATAGCCCCAACAGCCACTGAGTTGTTTTTCTTCGCTCAAGGGGACCGTTCAACTAACTAACCCATCCCGGGGTACTCAAGGGTGTGAAGCTTTCGAACTCTTGATGCTTCAGAAATCAGGTTCCCAGTTGATAATATGGGTTGAATTGAATGAACAGGATTACCTACCCAAAGAATGAATCCAAGAGTACGTTGTTCAGAAAACACTACATTCAACACATCAAAGTTGTGGTAACCTGGAGGAATGATGCACATCAAGTAGGGATGTATACAAGAACAGTATATACATATACTGTATATATATATATACCTTTCTGTGTAAAATTGTGGGTCCTTATACTCAATGATTAGCATACTAACCACACCACTTACTAGATGAATTTCATGAAAAACCAACGACAAACTCCAATCAAAGTGGCAAAAGGAATGGACTTTAGGGTATCTGTTGATATCTTAAACCCCCCACATAAATAACGGTTCTTTATATGTTGTTTACTTCAGATGTGGCGTTTACCCCCAGTTGGCCGGAGGGAAAGTGGGTCGTTTAGCGTTTCACGTTCGGGATTTCCAAAAATCTAAAGTCATCCTGAGTGGTCCTCATTGTATGGCAAAGGGTGTTCTCTTTCAACCCCCCAACAACAACAATGGATACGGCCCAACAATGGATACGTATGGATACGTAGTCAACGACCTCTTGAAAAACAAAACCTGTGACACAAGGTATATATATATAACCCCCCCAAAAAAAAACACTAAAAAAAAAAACAGGTGTCACCCAACCCCAACCAACAAACCAACATGGGTTCGCACATCCATCCAACCTCCACCCATTCGCCCAAATCCACCCCCCTGAGTTGAGTTGAAACGACGTTTGGAGAGCTTGTAAAGTCGCTCCGTCCCAGAGGATGAAAATACATGCCTGCAGTCAGTCGACGGTGGGTCATACAACTTTTTATGTTATTTTGAAGGGGTTGTATAGGTTACCCTCCCTGGAACCAACATAGCACCTGAAAATAGCCCCTGAAAATGGATGGTTGGAATACTACTTTCCTTTTGGGATGGCCTATCTTCGGGTGCTACGTTAGTTTCAGGGAGGTTATATGTTTCTCCGAAATATTGGTACACTCCTTTCGAGTATCATGGGTCAATAGTATGGTACATGGGGTAATATAATTCATCTTTCACATACACCCTGGAGTCGATGATCACGGCTGGTGAGAACCTACAGCCATGGGCCCCATGAAAGGATTTCGGAAGTCATGATCGATCAACCAAACCAAACCTGGGAATTATGTGCAACATGTAGAAATTTTCAGGGGTGTAAGTTGACGAACAAAAACATACATAACAAAACCATCCCAAACCGGCGATTGGAAAACTGTCACCAAGATTTCACCTGGTGAATACCATCAAAAATGAGCTGGGATTTCTCCAGCTATATATGTTAGTTACCCCACGAGTGTACATGGGTCTTCCCACACTATCCGGGATGTCCCTTTGTCAAAAAATCGGAGGCGGTTGGGATTTGGTTACACCGTAGAAGATAAGTAGATGGCTCAACCCCCGTAGTGTGTGTGTGTGTAGTCATGATAAACCTTAACAATACATGGGAGTGGCGTCATCGCCATCGATCCTTTCCAGGTGGTTTTAACAAAAATCAGAGTTGCTTAGCTTTCGGATCCTAAAAATTCTTTCAGCAGTGAAAGCCCCCTTGGAAATGGGCCTTTAAGGCCCCAAATGGAAGGTAAGTCGGCTTCCAACATCTTTTGGGGGCTATGTTAAACTTCGAGGTGTACAAGTGAACTACAATAAGTCATGTTCAACTACCACCAGCATCTTATTGTAAGAAAAGTGAGGCTTGTCAAACAACAGTTGCATGGTGAATCTCAGTTGTGTTCCCCAGAAGTTCAACATAGATACCAAAAATTGCCATATTTAAAAGGAGCCACTATTTTTCCAAGCCATAATTTTGGGTATCCAGCCGTTAGTTTTCGGGGGTGTATGCTTTACAGCAGCTTCAGATCTTCAGACTGAGTCTTGAACCAATTCCAGCAAAATTCCGCCATGCCATGGTACTTGGAGGATCATCCCATTTAGCAAGTAGTTAGCAACCCGCATTCAAAAGCTATTTAGGCCATTAGGAAGGGGTCCCACAACCCCACTTAGGGGACTTGCTAATCATGGTTCTTAACCACTTACTAAATGGGATGATCCTCCAAGTATCTGTTGATAGACGCACTTTGGCAGTTGATATGGTAAGAATATACATTCCCCAAGTTTAAGATGGAACCTAAGAATGATGGTGTCCAAAAGGAATCTCCTATTCCAGGGTACCATTTTCAGGTTCCATGTTAAACTTTGGGAGGGTACCCATTTTAATCAGAACCTGTTTTGAAAATCCCCCCAACTGGTGAAAACACCAAGTTCTGTCGACAGTAGATCTCAAACCTGCAGAAATTAAACCCCCAAAACTCAACGTTTTGACCGAATCATGAACTTTTCCTACCACCTTCTCTCCCACTGTGACGTGCTCAGCTACCATATTCCGCAAATCATAGATTGAAATTCACCAAGTCACAAATTACTGCTTAAGGTGTTTTTTATTTGAATAGGGGAGATTCAACCGTTCAACCAGGATGACGAAGCCTTCTTGCACATCTTATATAGTTGTTTCATTGGGATAAATCGCGGGCTCCTAATTTCCCTAGGTTTGTTGATGGCACGGCATCGGGGGGGAATCCACCAATCCACCCTGACATACTGTACACGTTCGAAAAAAATAGGGAGCTAGTTTGACCCAAGTTTGACATGATTTTCAGCTCGAAATTCGATACGTCTCATACAACATCTTGAAAACAGTATGTAATCTACACAGCATCTTAAGGATGTTGGTTCAATGTTGATCTAATTTCCAAACATTGTACTAGGTCTGGAAATACCACATAACCAAATACCCCCCCGCTAAACTAACACAGTCATTGAAAATCACCATGTGTTAATAGGAAATACATCTTCCAATTTTGTATGTTTTTTTTGCCAATATCATATTTGTTTTGGGGCGTGTGTCTGGTTGGTGGTTTCAACCCAGTTGAAAAAAATGCTCGTCAAAATGGATTCATCTTCCCCAATTTTCGGGATGCAAATTCCCAAAAATATTTGAGTTGCCACCACCCAGTCATGGTTGATTATAATCCCTATGTAACTGGATAGTTGTTCATCCCCTATAATACCCTAGTAATGGTTTATTATACCCCTTGAAATTGCCGCACCGAACTCCCGAACGGTCAAGGCCCCGGCCTCATCCAAGGTCACGAAGATACGTTGACCTGTGGAAACCTGACACGATGAATTTTTTGGTCACCAAAAGGACCTACATTTTGTGGGCCATTTACCCTCCCTGAAACTAACATATCCCCTGAAAATTGACCCGTGGAAAAGGAGATTCTTATTGGAAACCATCATTTTTAGGTGCTATGTTAGTTTCAGGGAAGGCAAAGGGGGAAAAAAACAAGTGAAAGCCATTGATGAGGTCACTTATAGGGGTTTATATGGGGTTATAAATATTTAGGTGTGAAATAACCCAATGATTTTTTTTCGGCCATTCATATACAGCAGGGGTTATAAACCACGGTTGCCTTTTTATGTTTCTGCGATTTTTATGTGAATGTGATATAACAGCATTTAAAACTACTACAGGCCCATCCTGTAGGAATCTAATCTGAAAGTACTTCCCAAGCCAACTTCCTCCCACATTCATCATCCCTTAATAAGATCATATTCACGCGAAACAACACACCTTGCCTCAAGTCACGAGATGAAGATACTATTGCAATAAAAAATAACTTCAACATTGGTTGTTTGTTCATAATTTCAATAAAATTTGAACTCACATTCCAATAAATTTTGAATGATAAAACATCAGGCAAACAGGAAGCCATGACTCTATATCATTGTGCTGCATTCTGAATCATCACTTCAGCCTGCTATACTGTGATGTTCTAGAATTGCAAAACACAAAGACTCACATCAGTTTATGGAAAAGTAAAGCGGTGGTCAAGACCAGTTCTCTCCGGCATGTCTCGATGAGAGTCATACAAGTCCTTAAACTTTGGAACAGTAAGGAAATCATCTCTGAGCTCTTGAAGCCTTGATGATAAATGCATATCATGTGCCACTAAAAGTGCCACCAGTTTGGCCATGTAGCCAGTCTTCTTCACAGGAGCCATACCCGGAATGATGTTTCTATTCACAGGCAAAGGAGGTGTCTTGATTACCAACCCAGATGCCAGAGTCATCAAAGCAGGCAGAGTAGGTGGAGTATCATCAGGCAAAGGAGGAATAGTATAGCTAGCCATCACTCCTGATGCTAGCTGTCTTGAACTTTCTCTACCACATGAGATGGAATGCAGCCCAAAGTAAACCATGTTCGCTCATCCGTCAACCCTTGTTGCTTGAGGTTTTTGACACTGACATAGAATTCTTTCAAAGCGACGCCTGTTTTCAGATGTTAACTGATTGCCCGGCGTGACGAATCGTCGGAAAAAACCAGCTCTTTCCCAAGGCGCGTCTTGCACGTGGCACTGCCGCCGTGACTTCACCAAAGCCATCCATGGTCACGATGTGCTATAGCCACGCCAAATAGGGTTAAGAACCTTCAATTCAGGTTCTAAGCCCACAAGGTCCGAAGGTGACATAACTTCATCACGAAAACGTTGGGGAGGGGATCATGAAAAATACAGGGCACCTGTATGTCGGGAGGTTGAACCCATGAATTTCTCAAAATTTTGAGGCCTGAGACCCCAAAAAGTACATAAATCCCAAATGCTAGACACCTACCTTTTGAGGTCCTCGTTTACGAGAATTCCTAAGGCCCTACAAAGTAGGTCCGTGGACTTTAAGGGAAATATATTGCCATTTTGGGATGAGGAAATTCTGGCAAGAAAACGAACAAGACATTGCTACTGATTGGTTCAACTTCCGAGATCCCAAAAAACAAACAAAATTCATCCCGGAACTGGATTCCATTTATATATCTTCATCCTTTCCCAAATGCTCAATGTATGGTATATTGACCAACATTTGGGTAAGTATAGGGGGTGTTTTCATGTATCTAAATACACCATTCATTGACTGGACCTGGGTTAACCTATACCTCAACCAAATCATCAGGGGTCAACTGGTCACTCCTTGGTACAGCCAACATCTTTGCGAAGCTGTAAAACGTGATCATTGTACCGTTCGAACGGTATATTAATTAGACTTATACAACATATATCAAATATATATATATCTATTTACCATACATGGATGCTATCGGTAGGAATTTCCCATAGAAAATCAACCATTTAGTGGTAAAAAATACTGGGAAAACCATGGATCCGTCATGGTCAATTATTTCAACCCTGGACTTGCCTGAAAACTAGATTGAATGATTCCACGTTGTTTAAGCCTATGATTGAACTTGCGACAACTTCACCGGACTTTGCGCATGCAAGTCCGCTGATCATCCCAAGCTCGCTGAGACAAACATGTGAGCCCCTAGAAGTCTGGAAGTCTGGAAGTTTTCCAACAATCAGCTGGTTACCCTCTGGTAAACTAACATAGCAATGGAATATCCCCATTTTCGATAGGAAATACATCCTCAAAGGGTCCATTTCCATAGCTATGGTGGATTACCGGAGTGTAAATTGAACCTGTTATGTGATCTTGTATCTACTCCCAGAAATAGAACGAGGGTTGAAAGAGGTTTCTGCCTACGAATTTGGTCCCCATGAACCTCATTGAACCTGACCGCCCCAGCAGGCAATCGATGTTGTTCATACAAGTTCACCAAATCATACACCTCCGAAATTTAACAGTTTGCCCCTGAAAAATGATGTTTGGAAGATGCGTTTCCTCTTGGGACCTTGGGATTGCCTATTTTTAGGTGCTATGTTAAATTTCAGGGGTGTAATGTTTGTCGAAATGGTTTCCTAATAGGCGATGAATGATAGATATGCTGCATGCTTATTGGATCACTTCCCCGGGATTTGATTGGTGACAAAATCCAAAAGAAACATCTTTGAAACCGCCACCTACCTATAGTTTCTTAAAAAAAAACTGCGAAAATGACACAGACAAAACACTTCGCCACCACAGCGGCTATTTCCAACTCATCGTGGTTGTCTTTGTTCTTTCGCCCGAATCTGTGTCGACCACCTGTGCCAAATTGGCTTGATGTGCCGACAGCTTGGCGCGCACCTGGGGCGTGCGTTTGGAGAGATTCAGTGTTGCCTTTTTTGTTTGAAGCAACAAATTTGTACACAACTATATCAGGGGTTTTTATATTACAAACCAGGCACTTTTTTTAGGGGAAATCTTTGTTTGATCCCCGAAAAGTTCAATGATGCCTTTTTTGGTTTTGTTAAAAGCACTTTAAAAAAGGATAATCAAGCATACATTGAGCGGACAAATACTCATCCAAAGATTATGAGATCTATGTTTTTTTTGGGCGGGGCACATACTTTCCAGGTCTTGTCTTTCATTTGTATCATACAGTAGACAAATTTGGGAAACTGCAATTCTTAAATGGTGTTCGCATTTCATCTCTGATTTGCTTTGCCAGCGGAGCCATTGCCAATGGAAATACACCCAACTTCTGAACAAGTCCGAGTTGCCGACGCCAAACTTTTGCTCAAGTTCCTCAAGTCTTTGCAACGCGCAACGCTGTCAAACCTATGAGCGTCTTGGGTGAACATGTCTGCCTGGAAGTTGATGTCGAAGCTCCTTCTGGAGGTTTTCAGTCCCGCAAGGCTTCTTCAAGGGACGTGTCCTCCATATCCTTCTCCCCCTGCGCGACTTCGCCACTGCGGACGTGCTGCCGCATCAACGACCACATGAAGCCACACATGGCGCAGCGCTATTCTCCGTCAGGTTCCTTTGGCACTGCTGCTTGCCCGTAAGGCCCGTTTTCAAGTCTAGCAAGCCCAGTTTAGTAGCTTCTTCGTGCCATGATGCGTCAAGACGCTGGGTCATCTCTGCTAATTGCTCCTATAGAGAACTTGAAACCTACTGTCACTTGACAGCAAGTGCATACTGACCTGGGGTTGCGGCTCATGGTACCCATACCTGATGAAAATGGGGCAGACCCTCCCCCAATTGCCATGTTCCCCCCAAGAAATAAGGCTTTATAAAGGGTTTATCATCCACCACTTGGATGTCCCAGGAAGTTAGTACATGGTTAGAATGTGGGTTATAACCCCAATATATCCCATTTATAAGTAGGTTATAACCCATTTACTAACCATTTACTAACTTCCTGGGACATCCAAGCATCATCCCCTAAGAAGGCCTTTTAGCAAGGTCTTTTCATTGGCATTTTTTCAGAGCCGAAAACCCCCTTCAATTCCGAGAGTTGCAGCTCCGATTCTGCTCCACGGAAAATGGGGTGATACTCCAACTTTCACGCCGGGCCGGGGCCATCGTCAAGTCTTCAAGTGGGAGAGGAGGAGCACGCACGCACTCACACAGGAGCACGCAAAATCCCCAAAATCATCCCTTTCCCCCACCCCTCCCAACTAAACTTCCTTCGATCAAAATCCTCCAAACATCCCCACAGCAAGCATATCTCTTGCAAGGGGAGTAGCACGCAGGAGCACGCAGGCACACACGAAGGAGCACGCTGTATCCCCAAAAATCGCATCTCTACCCTTTTGCAAGGGGAGTATCCAAACATCAAAATCAAAATCAAAATGGGAGAGGAGGAGCACGCACGCACGCACACAGGAGCACGCAAAATCCCCACTTGTCACTTTTCACCCCACCACCATAGTGCTCGCACTATGTTTGCCCAAATGTGGGTTCAAATTTTCAAAATTGACAGATCACTCCAACAAGATCTCTGCGCACCTGTCCAGCAATCTGAACCCAAGCATCGCGAAAAGGAAAAACTATATCAACTCCAAACATCCCTGCATTTCGCAAGCATATCTTCCCCAAACATCCCCACAGCGCCTGCATTTTGCAAGCATGTATCCCCAAACATCCCCACAGCGCCTGCATTTCGCAAGCATATCTCCTCCAAACATCCCCACAGCGCCTGCATTTCGCAAGCATCTCCTCCAAACATCCCCACAGCGCCTGCATTTTGCAAGCATGTATCCCCAAACATCCCCACAGCGCCTGCATTTTGCAAGCATCTCTACCAATATCTCACCTTGGACATCAGGGCAATCCGTCGCTGCCCAGCATACCACCTCTCGCCTGAACAAAAGAAGAGAAAGAGAAAAAAGAAGCAGAAGAAGGAAGAGAAAACGCAATCGCGCACATTCCCGTTTGTACTGCTCCTTGAGGGGTGGCTCGTTGTATGGCCACATTCTCCGCCATAGTTCCAAGTCGTAAATGTCCTGCCCAAACCCAAACACCAACACCCCGCGCAGCGCAGCCCCAATCCCAAACCCGCTCCTGCCAATACGGCCCTTCATTCATCCACCGCCAATCCGCGAGATTCTTTTCGAGCCACCACCTCTCCCCCACGAACTCCGGCAAAAAGCCGTCCCCCACCCAAACCAGCTCCCAAACCTGCATCCAAAAAACGCGGCGAAAAAACGCGGCAACACAAAAGGAGTAAAAGCGTACCTCCTCCCACACCCACATTTCTTCATTCCACCGCCACATCCAACGATCCTTCTCCAGGTCCAGGTAGTACTGTGGAGTTTCCTCCATTTCCCACCTCAAATAGCTGCTGAGGAACACCCCCATTGTGCAGCGCAAGCAACAAAAGGAAAGAACAAAGCAACACAATCTCAAGTGCTGGCATTTCGTCATGACACACGCGTAACACATCAAATGGCCCGGCGAACACACAAAGTTAATAGCAATATCGCTCAACGCTCGCGGTTTTAATAAAATTTTGTTCATTTGTTGCCTTTTCATTTTGCACTTTTCATATTTTCGCTCTGTTAACTCTTTCCTGTTTCTGTGTTGTTTCGCTCTGTTCTTTCCAATTTCCAAAAATAGTGGGTTTTCCCCCCAAATCATCCATTTTGATATGGTTTTCCATATATAAATCATCCATTTTGGGGGAAACACCCCTATTTTTGGAAACACCCATATATCCAAACGTGATGTTCGAATTAGTCCAAAAATCCCAAAACGCTTCATTTAGAGCAAGATGGGGTAGTTCAATAATCATTTCTTTCAGGGACACAACTGCAACATGAATTTGTTCACCTTCAAAATTAAGCCATTCTTCTTGGTGGTTCCAAAACATCTGAACAACATTAGTCGAATTGGATCATTTTCCCGGGCATGGGAGTGAAAATTGAAAGAAAAATACTTGAAAGCACCATGTTGAATTTCAATTCAATCAATCTGTCGCCTTGAATTAACACATGAATAAAGAAAACATGGACAACAACAATTTTTACACCCCCAAAAAACTAACAAATGCAACATAAAAAGAAAGCCTTTTCCAAAGAAGATTTGCTTTCAGAGTTTCGATCTTAAATTTCAGGACTACTTGATGGTTTCCAACCCATTCAAAAAATATATGAATTCGTCAAATTCGGGCTCATTTCTCCAAGAATTTGGGGTTTCACAAGTCGTCAAACATCTTTCGTTAACTACCCTGAAAACCAACATGACGATGGCTGGAAAATCCCCCCGTGTTCAATAGGAAAATACATCGACTCAAGGGTCGTGACGCTAGCCGCACCCTCTAGGCAAATCAAACAGAAGGAACCGTAAAACGCCAACGTTGCTGCGTTTCACGGTGGATCTATTTTCCAGTCATCGACTAGGGACTTCGAGGCGGGGTGATCAACTCTTGGGTGGGTGGAATTTTTTGAAAGGAACCCCATATACCGTGGTATGGGACGAACGGTATATTTTACCTACATGGATTGATCGTTGATTTTTATCATTGTTGGTGGTTGAACCAACCCCGTTGAAAAATCTGCTGGTCAAACAACTTCTGAATCTTCCCGAAAATTTTCGGGCTGAAAAATTCCATCCAAATCTTTGAGTTGCCACCGCCTAGTCATGGTTGATTATAATCCCTAGATAACTAAATAGTTTTTCATCCCCTATATACCCTAGTAATGGTTTATTTGAGTTATGGTGTCACCATGAATTCCGGGAAAAGAAATATACCGTTGAACCAACTCGTCGTCCCTCCTGGGATACGGAAATCTGGGAAACAATTGAGGTTCCAAGCCCCACGATATGCAGTGGAGTCAATGGACCATACGAAAACACGCTTTTCGCAACCTCGGCGAACATCGCAACCCAACGTAGCGGGTTTCCCTAAGGGTTGAACCCCCAAGAGTTGACACGGGTTTAGTAGGATCATGCCTAATTTAAGGGAAACAACCCAATGGGTTTTCATAAGCCCATCTTTGCAATGGATGTTTGGTGAAACAACATGTTTTTTTTATGAAACAACCAATAATAACCTTTGATAAGGCCGGCTATTTCTGGGGGAGTAACGTTAGGGGGGGTAGGTTGACCAGCCATAATTTGATAATGTATATACGCGTTCATGCATCTAATTATATACATCCCCTGGAAGTCCAAGTCGACTCGACTCTTGTTTACGATAATCTAAAAAAACATCTTCCAGGTGATTCAAGCCGTAACCTAACTTGATCCCCTATATAGTTGGAGGTCACGATTCTATAGCCATTGAGTTCGGGGGTCACCTTTTCACTCACCATCCCAAAAAGGTCACTTCACCTTGAATCACCAGGTACACAATAAAGTATCAAGTCTCAAAAATTTTGAGATGATTTTTTTCGGGCAATTTCCGAAATGATCTTTTCCAAAAAACTCTTTTTTTGGAAAGAATTTATCGATCTCTGGTTGGTGGTTTCAACCCATCTGAAAAATATTAGTCAAATTGGATCATTTCCCCAAATAGGGGTGAACATAAAAAATATTTGAGTTGCCACCACCTAGGTCAATAAGTTTTCGCCATTTTTTTTCCCCCAACATAAACTCCCCAGCAACTTGATCCAACATTCATCCAAAATGTCGCAGCTTGCAGACCAAGTGACCCACTGTGACTAAGCTGGAGAACAATGGCAGGTACCTAACTCTGACCCCCGAGCAGGATGTTCTTTGCAGTGATGGATTTCTCACCCAAGGGATGTCCGGCAAAATTCATGAAACATGTTTGTCGAGCAAATATATTATACTGTTGTTTTTGCCAAATATCTAGGCAGGGTCAAGTTCTTGATATATATATATATATACACCCTCCAAATGAAAATTAACATATATAGAAAAAATTAACCATGATCCTGTTCAATACAAACTACATCTAGAAATGAAGGAATTTGTTTATGGCTATGCTTATTAATCGAATTGGATGAAATACAAATGGGGAGTTTCTGCCCAAAAGATCGTGCTTCTGTTATCCTCAAATAATTAGTACTATCAAGGGTCCCGGAAATCTCCTTAAAATCACTCGGAATAGTAGACTACAAGTGACTATTCGCCGCGGCATTTGTATGAGTAGTGAGATGCCTTGGGGGTAGGTTGCCTGACACGATTTTCCCCCAAAATATTTCATCACTACATAGGGGCATTTTTTCACCAAGAT